>WHPZ01578950.1:0-12593 GCA_016617965.1 Macrosiphum rosae | reverse complement strand
TTTACATTTTTGAACAGTTTTTAGTATTTACTACAGAACAATTTTTGGAAAATATTATATTTTAATAAACACTGTTTTATATTTCAACTATTTTCAACATGGGGACTAGGTGGCCGAGCGGTCTAACGCGTCGACTGCGGCGCTGGCAGTCGCGGGTTCGATTCTCTCGGCCACTGGGCGGCATTTTTCTCCGCGCAAGTCACGGTGTCCGGAGAATAAGTGCCGCCATCCCCCACTCTGGGGCATGGCAGAAACCTACGGGTGCCCCAATAAAAATTCTGCCACCACAAACACACGTGTTTACAAAACAACAGTACCCTCCCCTACAAACTAACAAAAAACAGCTAATGGCCATAGTTGCCGGGCTTAATGATCAAAAAAAAAAAAAAAATATTTTCAACATACATCTTTATTTTCAGATTCCGAATTTGAATATTATTTTTTAGGCAACTTGTATAATATATAAAAATTGTATTTCAAACGTGTTGCGGTCAACGGTCGTTGATTAGTATTAAAACAGTATTTTGAAAGTCAGACAAATGGAGTGGATATAAAATGTCATAAAATAACGTAAAAAACCAGTCGCTGTCGTGGTAAATCAATATAATATAGAATCATTCAAAAAAGGTTAAAGAAAACGATCAGCTTACCCGGTCAACGGTGGCGGACGTCTGCGGCCGCATGTGCATGCCGGCCACTTGCACCACGTTCGGCGGATACGGCCTGGCGTACGACACGGAATGGTGGCCGTTAACCAACGTGAGCTGGACGGCTTGGCGGAGCGCGTCCAGCGGAGGGCAGTTCAGGTGTCCGGGGTACGTGTACAGATCGTCCAGCATCTGCTGATCCGTTGACCGGAGCGCGACCTCGGACACGAACAGCTCGGCGGCAGCGATCGCCGCGTTGTACAGCCGTTCACCGAACGACATGGAGTCTGAGTACCGGAGCCAGAACGACGGCACGTACGCGGGATGATCCGGCAAGCCCAGCGATTGGCTGAGCGTCACCGACGGTGCCATCGGGCTCAGGCACACCACCGGGGCGGAATATCTGCTCAGGGTCCCGGTGAAATGTTAATATGCGCAGAGTGATTAAAAAAATAAAACCAAATCTTTGAAAATGATGGAACTATATAACTCTGCAAAACATAATTATATTGCTATATTGTTACCTGTGACCTATCGCCAGGTAAATATCGCTGTACCAGCATTCGGTCAAAACCAGATCGAAGGCATAGCGAGTGTCGTTGAGAAACGCACGAGTCTCGTTCAGCACCAAAGTCCGCGTTACCATCTTCATCATACTCTGCTTGACGTTGATCATATTGGTCACCCGATACGTATGGCGGATTTCCAATGGATTACGAATTCTCTGGATTTTCACTGCGTCCGTGCAAAATAATCATATCATATATTTTATACCCTTTATTAAATAGATTTCGTTCGATTCCACTCGATAATAATATATCCACTCTCTATTATTAACTGATTTTAATTATAAATTTAGTTTAGGTATCATACGAATTGTTTGCACTAGGTATATAGGATGAGTTTTAAAAATTGTTTGCACTGCACACCACTCACGGCCTGACCACTATTATAGTGTATAATGAAGTAGCATCAATGGCCATATATATAGGATATAGGTAAATATATATTGTATTATTACTTATTTATTAGCATTGGAAAATACTATAAGTGTTGCACTGTAAAATATTATTTATGAATACAAAAAATGTCAAAGGTATATAGATTGGGGAAAATCGAGTATACACACATAATACCCATCTATATAATATATAGTATACAATTACATACCATCGGGAATGGGTACGTGTTGGTAATTGGTCGGCACATCTCCTTTTGGATAGAACGGACTGACTACGGTCACGCGGTGACCGCGATTCGCTAATTCCAAGAACAGCGGATTGAAACCAGAAAAATGACTGTAAATTGGCAATGGGAAGAACGCCAATATATCCGAGCCGGCAGCGATCGGACGAACAACGCAGCTACCTGAGATTGTCAAAATCGCGATGATTATTGAAACCTGCGATGGAAATCAGAAAAATAATAGGTAAGTAAAAAACACATAATAGAAAATTATCAACATGAAAAATTAATTAATTAATTAATTATAACTTATAATCTATGATATTTTTGATACGTCACGAGTACGCCTAGTAAATATCTTAGATCACTTATATGAGGTGTCGGCGTGTAGCAAAACCTTTATGCGTTGATACGCCAACCTTTTCCAACGAGTGTGCTATATTAATAATAAATTTGAAGTGATCTGCGGTGATCGACCACTATGTATTAAAGTATATTTTGTATATTATTACATGCAGCATAATAATAATTTGTACCTATAATAATATGATTCTTTCATTATTACTCTATCGTAAAATTGTATGTTTTTTTTTTGCTAGGTACCTACATTAGGTATAATTAAATTTATAATATATATTTATTTTTTTTAATTATTAATTAACCAGCGGCAACTTAGGCCATTTGGTGGTTTTTAACTGTGAGGGAGGGCACTGTAGGTTTAAACACGTGTGTTTGTTAGTTTAGCAGAATTTTCTAGTGGACACCCGTAGGTATCTACCATCCCCTGGGATGGCGGCCTCTATCCAGACACTGAGACTGTGCCGCTCGTGGCCGGGTTTCGAACCTTAGTCCGCTCGGCCACTCCGTCCCCCATTTTTAATATTATTATAATGAGTGTAAATAAGAATATTATTCAATGTTACAATATTAATAATTTATATATAGGTAAGTATTAAACACATTTTGACCAAACTTCTGCAAAATAACGAAAAAAACACATTATTGCATTTTGATTATTCACAGTTATGCGCTAGCGCATGTATAGCATATGTTACTAACCAAATATATTATGGCTTTATTTCAGAAAAAATAATAAAATTTATATTATATAAGTATAGGTACTATCGTATTTTTTTCAACTTATAATTTTTTTTTTTTTTTTTTATTAGATAAAAATAAGTATTTACAATCTGTAATATTTATATAAAACAATAAGTAAATTTGATAACAAAGAATTTAAAAACCATGAATAGCATGAGGATGGAGGCCCAGCAGTGTGGATACCCTCTAACTTGGGGTAAAAGTTATAATTTTAATAGTGTATTTATGTTTTATAAGTTTTAATACCTATAGATAATGCAATACGAGATAAGTACGAATTTAAATTATTATTATTTTACTACTTTATACATAGTTTGCTCAATAATCCGAGGTTTCTAATTTCTATTAAGTAATTTTATAAATTATAATATAATGTGATGCTCGACGTTCTCGCAAAAACACATACATACATAGTCTTTAGAAAGAAATCATTTGCACTCAAAATGATCTATAATATGCATATTATACAATCTACAGGTGGCTCATAATATATAGGAGAGACTGGCTTAATATGACATAGGAACACTCTAGGTAACATTTTCTATTTTTGAAATATTTGTATATTGACGTTTGTGTATCGGATAAAATACACATGTATACAGTCAAAGTCTCGGGTCTTAGCTCGTATAATTACTATTATAAGAGCTTTATAATTATTATAATTATACTATGTTATACATCACAAAATATGTAAAAAAAATAGCATGTTATTATAAGTAAGTCTCCCAATTTATGTGTGTGTGTGCACTTACTTGATAAGACATTTTTCGAAAAAGAAGCAAGGTAGTCGTTATATTATAATCAACCACGTGTATATAACAATAATATATTGTAATATAATCGGTCAATATTTGAACACTCGTCGATATCTCAGTGATCCTCAAAAATAGACACGAAACCGTTGCTGTGAGCTCGCATCGGAATGGGACGGATCACTAAAAAGAAGCCAATAATAATAATATTTGAAACGTGAACTAGCACACCGTTATCTAAGAGTATTCGCACTGTACTTACGTAACTTACCTACACATATTTTACGAATATACAGCGTCGTTCAAACGGTCCTTAACGGTCTAAAAGTGCCGATGTATAATTTTGTACACACAAAAATAAGCTCTAAAGGAATACATAATACGATCCCGTTCTCTAGAATCAAACAAGTGTGATATTTTTTTTTTTACCAGATGGAGTACTCCATTGATGTTCAGGCTGCATCGAACTCCGTTTTTCAATATTTTAATGTCAAACATTATAGTACTTATGTCTTTAAAAATAATACAATATTTTAAGATTTTTTTTACAAATTATAATTATATAACCTATTTGAAATACAAAATCAGAGTTCGACGCGGCTTGTAAGCAGGAAGTCTTTTATTCTTTCAGATAAAAAAAATGTTATCAAAATCCGACAATTCTACAAGGCCTGTAAATTATTCCTGCGAAGTCATTTTTTTCGATACACTACGCCGTATCGACGCCCCCCTTATATACCTAGGCATCAGGCAGTAGATTGGTGGAAAAGTATTATAACTAAGGTGGCAACTAGAATATAATTTTCAAATTTTATAGGATTGCGGAAAATTTGAAAAACGGCACCGGGCCCCATAAAATAAGTTCTTATATAGTTTCTTACTTATTTTCTTTATAATATACTTCATATTGTAGTATGCATTGTATATAACCTCCTCCTTTGCATCCGCTACTGAACGACGACTACCTATTATTGCTTATACAACCCACTTTTTTGAAGATCCTGTATATAATATTGATATATATATTATATATAATTAATAATAATATAATTATATTATATTGTATTATCATATATTTTGTTACCATAATATTATAGTCCCCGCAACGAATAATAAATTAATGATAGTACTTATATGTAATGATAGCTGATGATTGAATGATTCGTAGATGTGTGGTTTTTATTTTTACGATTTCGATTTAGAGATACTCGATTGTGACGGCTCGTCGACCACACTAACTCGATACGTCGTGATACTATATCGTATAAATATGTAATTTTAATTAAATTACCATTATAATTCCTGTATGGAATAACTACTTTGGCGGGGTATGAAATGAAAATAATATGGAGTCATTTAAAAAGTAAGAAAATTTAAAAATTTAAATTAGATTTCAAAAACTTAATTGTGATGATATGTATTAATTACAAATGATACAGACAAAATATTTTTAAAAAACAAACACATTTACCGAGAAAACAACTTCTCTGTGATAAATGAATCACTCTGTATGGGTTCGTCGTATTATGCACGTGAGTGATTTTTTCTTCGATTTCAAACGTTATGTCTTTATGACCGATGTGACGATAAACGCATAATAATTAATCGTCGCAGAAAAAAATTCTGAACATCTTATTTTTTTTTTTTATTATTATCTCTGTAGTAATTAGATTTGTTTTTTTGAGTATTATACATTTCGAATTGTCGTGGTTTATATTTTCACTTAGGTATATCGGATAGAATAGGTACCTAATACCGATGTCAATATTTTTATTTCTAGTTAGTAGTTAGATAATTATTATTAAATTCGAATTACGAATTACGATAAACGTAAATTGAACAGTTTTCTGTGCGACTGCATCTGTTACAACTTACAGGACGATTGTAAATACTAAATAGTATCAAGCCCGGATTAAGGATCAATTGTGACCCGGGACACCATACACTTAGTGGGCCCTCTTTCAACTTTAACTTCGAAATAATTGTATCATTACATATTAAAGACTTTATATTGTTGTATAATTTTTTTACTATACAAAAAATATACAGGATGTATCTTATGTCATTTTACGCGAGTTTCTATTAAAAATTAGGTATGGATCAATATGATATGGAATTTCGTTAAAACAAGAAAAGACACGTGCTTCATTATTTTTAACAGGCAATTTTTTCATAACATTTTCAACATTTTTAAACACTCAGTTGTACCAATAATAAAGTTGACTTTATTTTTTCAAATGGTAGCCACTAACAACAATTGTTGGCAAATATATAGTTCATTATTTATAGTAATTTTTCGTGATAACAAATTGAGAACAATTTTATTTTATAATTATTAATAATAATTTACCTACTATACCCATACCTACTTAAATAACTTTTATTTTTTTGAAAACTGTATTGGACGCGTTAAAAAATATATTTGGGGGATAAAGATGGGCCACGGGACCGTGCCGACCCCTTTAATACGGGCTTGAATAGTATGTACCTAATATATTGATATTGTATAATATACAATGTGTAGTCTGCTGGTACTTACAAGTTACGATCTTGGAGTAGGAAAAATTACAAATAAAGCTTTTTTTCTGTCGCTTCCAACGTCCAAGTGCAAAATGATGTACCGAATAAAAATAAAAGGTACCTGGTATATACAGGTACTCTGGCCTAGTCAATGCGAGTCTTGACAATCATTACGCAGCCCCTATCAGAATAAGTTTTTAAAAATTGATTAATTTCAAAATCAAAAAATGTGATCAAAACTTGAGATAATTTTACTAATTCAAAATAGATCGACATACAATTTTTAAAAAAGGTAATTATTTTGATTAATCAAAAATGAAGTCGATAATACTAAATTATACGTTGGTAGGTATATAATATGTTGCTGGTAAAAAAATACGTCATGTAAATTTTTTTTATTTTAAGATGGAAAAAAATTATTCAATACATATTTTATCAGATATACGCACAGCAGTCGAATGTTGAATTCAATATACATACATAGGAATAAATGTCTATAAGATGACGTTAACGTTGCACCGACATTTGTTGTCTCCGTCTTACAAGTGCGTGACATAGTAAATTATGAGAATACTGTACTCTTTAATAAACCGAAGCTCAACCGTACAGATGAAAATATGCTCTCTACTCCAATACACAGCAATAATAAGACGGTTAATATCCTACGCATGCCCTACATGTATGGGCAGCTGCCTCAAAAACAAAAATTAAAAAATTACACTCTTCAAAATAAATTGATAGGAACATCCCTCCTAAACGCCACGTGGTTCGTGAGAAACAAAAAACTACACAATGATACAAGCCTACCACACATATCAACTTGGATAACACAACAATTTAAAAACTTCACAAAGCTGACGGAGGACTCCACTACAATATTGGCAGAAGATCCGTCAATCTAAGACTAAAACCTCGACTACCGCAGGATATCCTACTAGAACCCGAAGAAGACACTTCAAACTTAGATTATGACCTAGACTTATAAGCTAACCAAAATTAAAAATTAATGTGAGCTTTGTCTTAAACATATTGTAAACATACTAATCGTAAATTGTAAAAATACCTGGTGTATTGACACAATTAAATTGTTAATAAAAAAAAAAATCAGCAAATTGTACGCTCAGCAGAACACGTGTAGCTCCGTTAGTTTAAAAATTAGAGTCAAAAATCTCTTATAAAATTTAAAGGTAAGATTATTATCTTCTCATCGGCGTTTTTATTATATTTTAATTTTAAGGCTAGCTATGAGTATTTTAAGATGTACAAACAATTTACAATTTAAAAATACTCTTTAACAGTCTTAACTAAGCCCATGGGGTTGCCAAGACAATAATCCTTACCTTTAAATTTTATAAGAGGTCAATTCACTCCAATTTTTAAACTAACTGAGCTACACGTGTTCTGCTGAGCGTACAATTTTCTATGTTACACGCTTATAAGACGGAGACCACAGACATCGGTGTAACGTCCTCCTATTGATATTTATTATTAGATAAGATAACATTATTTCTGCAGATCTATATAGTATATTATTATTATATAGTTGGACCGTTTTTATGAGAAATTGTTTAGATGATTTTTGACATTTTCAGTTTATACCCTTAAATTATTATGTGGGAGGTTTCCACGTTGAATATGGTACCACTTTAGGTAATTAACACCGGAGCGGTTGTCATATAGAATCCATTTGGTGACAGGTTGGACCATGTTTTTTTTTTTTTAATGAGACAAAGCAAAAGTCTACTCAGCAGGGCTATCATATGATAATTTCACCCATTGAGAGTGATTTCTGGTAGACAATATTGTGGACCAAACACTAACAACAAAAACAGCAGCACCGTTTTAGCATAGGCAGTAAACAAGAAGAGTTATAATGTTGTGTGTGTCTTCTAAAAACTAACATTATCATGTCTAGAGGTCTTATTCATAAATAACCCTCTGTTTGTTAGTTTGGTAATCCAATTTAAAAAAAACGTTTTCTTCATTTTACATTTTTTTGTATCGTTTTTAAAAAACGATACAAAGCGATTAATGATGGTTTAAAATTAATACTAGAACAACTGTAATACAGTTAATATGGAATGGAAATCGAGTACATAGTACATAGGTACTATATACTCATATCTGAGCGCATAACCTCTAAACACTTGTTCTCGCGCCATTACAACTACTGTTGTACACATAACTTATTAATTATTATTAACCGTCACATTATCAAATAAATACATAAAAGCGACAAATATTACAAAATATTCCAAAGTAAAAAACAACTGGCTTAAAAAAAAACAACAATTTTTGTTTTATTATTGTTCTTCAATATTATATACAAACATATAATGTCATCATAACTTACAATCAACAGTTTGTGCATTAAATTTTGGCAAACAAAAATAATTATAATATATCATATTATAATAATATTGATGAAATTAAAATAATAAAAAAAAAAATGTATTACACAAAATCGAACATACACAACCTTAGTTTTAATAAGAGTACGGTGATGACAAATCATCCACCAGAGACCCATTCACTCACATTATTCGTGTATTTATATTTTATATGTATACATATTAAATAAATATAATAATTTAATATTAATTATCTGGTGTCCGTTAGGTGTTGGTTTGATACAATAACAATAGAATCTTATTATATAAGGCATCGATATGATAATCGTAAATATTGGACCATCACTATTGAATATTACGAGTACACTAGTAATAATTTTTTTTTTTACTAAATATTATTAGACATTTGGATAATGTTTATATTATACATGTACTGTCTATAGTATTATAAGTATAAATATTTTAGGTTTTAATAATATTAATAATTTTGTACAAAACTGCACAGGATTTATAAACAATAATAAGAATTATTATAGTAAAAGAAAAGTTATAAAATAGAAATTAGTCTAAATAAACATTTGACTAGACTCTTAAAAAAAAAAAAAGAACCTGAAGATGTTTATACGGAACTTGTATGTTATTGTTGTCTTCGTAGAGATTTATTTTTTGAAAATCGTTGTTCTTGCAGAAAAAAAAATATAATAATACATAAATATATATATATCCTCTAGAAAGCTCTAAAGTTTAAAGTCAATCTCACGTGATGATAATATTTAATCGATGTTGTCTTAAATGTAAAAACAAATAGTGTTACTTTTCTTCGATTATGTTTAAAAACTACTTAGATAAAAATTTTAAAGATAATGTAAAATAGGAATGTCGTCTTGATAATAATAATATAATAATAATTATAATAATATTCAATCTGCTTGGGGACATGGTCAGACTTAAATTGTCAATCGTACTAAACTGTCACAGCTGACGAGTTAAGTAGAATAGACATTTTATATTTTTCATTTTATTTGTTTATCGTGACGCACTCTGTCAACTAACTGGCTTCTTTCGTCTGTTCTTTTTGATACGCTATGGGTGACTGTATAGCTTTCAGGAAGTCCTGTTGCGTCTGGAGTATTTGCCTGAGGTTCTGCAACCATTCAGAACGCGATTCGGCACTGTGCGCATGGCACACAAACCACAGTGGTGGCCTCTTTGGGTCGGTGGATTTGATGATGAACGACCCATCGGACGAGTCATCAGACAAGTTACTGCTGGACGAACCGTGCCTCTCATCCAGTGTCATTTTGTTCACCTGAAATACGTTGATATAGGTTAAATCTACAGCCAAATGATTAATGAAAATTTGATTATCTATCAGCCATCAGGATAGGGACATTTTTTTTTTATATACTAACTACACGAAACATGACAACAATTCATTACTTTTTCATGATGCTATAATATGAAATGAAAGATAAAATTTAATATTGAGTAATTTTGGCCATCCACTATGTGTAATTCAATTTAAATATTGTATTACAACATAATTATTATTATTATTTTATTATACTGTTGACAGCGCATTGTAAATCATGACCTCCCAATGAAATATCATCAATATTTTTTTAATCACTGAAAGTGTTGACTTAATACATTAAAAATAAGTGTTTACTTTTGTAAGTGTAATAAAAATGTATAAATTATAATCATAAAAATTAGTTTGTATAAGTTTTAAAATATTAAATGGAAATTAGAAAGTAATTCATAATAAATTATATATTAACAAATTAATATTATTTTTATAGGTACCTAATAAATTGTAGAAACTGTTTTATGAAAATAATTTTATTGGAATGAAATAATACAATCTAATGTTTTGCTTATTTGTTTTTATATTAAAATTAACAAAATATAAGAGTTCCAAATCTATTCTTGTAAGACAGAACATGAAAATAATTAATTTTAAAATGAAATAAATTTTTTTACAAAAAACTTAATATTAAAATTAAAATAATTAATTTTAGGTATCTAAATCCGATCGAGAAAAAACATTACAAGGAGAATGATTTAAGCTTTCATTTCATGAAAATTCTCCATTTCATGAATTTTTTTAATATTCTACTAAGTGTAAAACAAATAGTTTCCATCTCATGAAATAGCACTTAACTAATTTGTAAAAAGGTAAATGTCTTAAAAAAATATCGTAGACGATTGTGTACCTGTATGTGGGCCTTGTAAACATACACTGGACTGCTGAACTGCGCCTTTTTGCGCATTTCTTCGCTGAGTATTATACTTTGCTCAAATAGGAATACGTGCAGGTCCTTGTGCGGTGGTACTCTGTTCGGGTTGAGGCTGGGACCCTCGGCGCACGTCAGCATGCCGTGTAACAGTAGCTTGCCCTGAGCGGTGATTTTGCCCTAAAACGAAGCAGTTAATGGCAGGTTAATATAATACAGCAGTCTTATCACAGTCTTGTTTCGATTGCATTATGGTCTAAAACGTAAATCCTCACTTATAAGGATGAGAAATATAAGGACAGAATAACATATACGAATTGTGAGTAACTTATATTTTTGAATAAAGTTGATTTATCGAGAAGGTATATTATTATGATAATGGGGCTAAATTTTAGTAAGTATCTAACCCTGAGATTTGTGTCAAAGAAAATGGTCAATTACTATTTTTTAAGTTTTTAGATTTTTATATAACACATTTTTGATTTATGCAAATTCTAAAATAAAAAACATTGTTATGACTTTGTTAGGTAACAAAAAAAAATCTATCGTGAAACACATAAATTTGCAAAGAATATAATTATATATTGATAAAAGAATCACTGTATATTTATTTACTAGGTCTATGGAGGTATACAATAAATAGTGAACTCACGTCGAAACCTTGCAACCGACCGACGTCCATCATGTCGTTGGCTGCTTTGGGCACTACTTGCATGACGTGCATAGCTTGCCGAAGGGCTTCCATCTCGTCTGCCAACCTAGCCCGCTCTGTGTACTTGAACATGTCCCGCAACAGTAGCTGATATTTCATAATCCTCTGCACAGGCTTGATGAGGATGTCACTTAGCTGGAGCTTGTGGCCTAGAAACTGTCGCATTTCCTACAGGAAACAACAAAACAGTGGTTAGATCATATAGTGTTATATGGTGGATCGTATCACACACACTGATACATGGTTATAAATTATAATTTAAAGCATATTATTATGATTTGTACTATCACAGAGGTTTAAACTATGATTATAAAACAGGCCCTTATTCATACCACACGCTCACTCTTGACATTATGAATATCAGAAAAAACCGTAACTCGGTAATCCCTTATTAAAAGAAAAAAAAATATGCAAGGTAAAACAATACATTAATTTTAGTTAAAGAATATTATGTCTGTCTGGTTTTACTCCCATGTAGATATTGGAAAGACTTAGGATCATGGACGTGTCCTTTGAATTGCAAGAAAATAGTTATAATTATACTTATATGTACGATTAACGTATTCAATGCTTGATTTGGAAAAAAACTAGAAGGGGGACTCAGAGGATGTTTGATGATAAAGAGTTCCACACAAAATTAACTATCGCATAACCTATCACACCCCCCTTAGCCACCCATACTCCCAAAAAATCATTAAATTTACTATACAAAAATATTTTAAAAGAAAAAACACTTGTATATTCCTTATTTCTTTTAAAACATTTAATGTAACATTATTAATTAATTATTCTACAAAAAAAAAAGAAAAAACAAACTACGTATTAAATAAGGTCCATAAGTTTTCATATGAGCGAGCTATCTTCATGTTTAGAAGATCGTTTAAGACAGTTTATTTCATCAGAATTTATATTACGATTTATAAAAATATAATCCATAAAATGTACCTATTATCTATGGCATAATCACAGCTGATATATGCTTATATTTATGTGGGCATAATACAATTTCTTAGCATTTTAACAATCAATTTTAGATTCTGAGCGGAGCAAGGAAGCTAGTGGTTTTACAATGGTGTTTATTATTTTTT
>WHPZ01578949.1:0-11339 GCA_016617965.1 Macrosiphum rosae | reverse complement strand
ATTTCAAATTTGTTATTGTTTGGTTGTCATGGCAACTGTTTTTTAATTTAATGTGCCAAAGTAAAGATCTAAAAAAGTATAATGAGGTTGCAAGGGTAACCTTATTATATTAATTATACATAGATAGTAAAAAAAAAATAAATACCCGATTTTGGAAAGGTATTGATATCATGGGTATTTACCAAGGTATTTACCCGAAATAAATTTCTTACCCATCTGGTATTTACCCAGTGCCCATCACTACCTATGTCCCATATAGTTCAGTATTCTTACAACGGAAACGCCTTTATAACCGTAAAATCAGTTAGTACCTAGTCTTTCCGTTATAAGGAGGTTTTACTTAATATATCTTACCCCAGTGATGTGGAATACCGGGTGTACGTATCCCCAGTCCCCCACATATCAATTTTGGTAAATTTTCTTTTGCCCATATTTGGTACGTAATTTTTTTGAATTTGTTTGAAGCGAATCAGAATTTGTTCGACATCAGGTACCCCGAAAAAGCTTATTATTTTCTTGTGGGGGGGTTGGGGAAACGTTGCATTGACCCCACATGGGGAAATTTAATTTTCCGGGGTATCTGATGTCGAACAAATTCTGATTCGGGTCAAACAAATAACGTACTAAGTATTGGCAAAAGAAAATTCACGAAAATTGATATAGAGGGGGGGGCTGGGGAAACGTACTTGGAATACTTCACAATTTACGCTCTGAACAGTCAAGTTGGTCCTGTCCGGGCAATTTGAAACGAGAGTACAAACTAGTTATTTTTTTTCTAGCTGGTATTTTTTTATTAATAACTATGATATTATATTGATGGTAAATATCAAAACAAATTTTATTTTAGTATTAACAATAGGTGTTATTAATATTATAATGTATGTATTATATTCTGACAGTTTTTCTACAGTTGAATTTATTTATTTTGCAGAAGCTGGGTACAAGTGCATCGGTTATCTGTCAATATTATAGTTGCATAAATATTGTGTTATTAATTATTATTTTATTTTTTAATACATTCAGAATTGAATACTATTTAATAAAATTAATTACCATTGTTTTAAAATATTCAAAGATAATAAATAGGTAATAATACAATTATAATTAATACTGAAATAATTAATTTTGTTTTGTTTTTTTCCCATCAATATTGTAATATGAGAAATGGAGTTTTTGGGTCGAGTTGAGGAATACTGAAATACGTATTTTTTATGACGATTTTTAATTTGTTAGCAGACGCAACACGCATTTACAATACTAGATTTGGATAAACATTTTCAAGTCGCTTTGGCCATTAAACCATTGCTCCAAATTTTAAATTGACAGATTAACAACGAGTTAAAGTAGAAATATGTGAATGAATAATATGTAAAACGACATGATGAAAGTTTGAAAAATCATTGGATGATGATCGTTGACAATTAATTCAATATTTTTAGTAAATTAAATTGAAACTTTTAGTCGTTGTCAATTTTGATTTTAGAGCAAAAGGTTAAAATGTCAAAATGACTCAACATAATTCAGTCCAACCAAATATGGTGTAGAAAATACGTTTTTTTTCTTGATAAAAAATAATAAGTTGTATTTTGCGAGCTTACGATGAGAGGGCTAAACATTTGAAAACCGTCAAAAAAATGTGTATTTATATCAGGACTCCTTAGCTATTCCCGAAAACCCCGTTTTAATCTTAAGTCACTGAACAGGATTATATTTTCGTGTTACATCTAAAAAGAAACTTACTGTATATATATAATATTATTTATAGTTATTACAGCTTCAGTAGCTATAATATCTCTCTGTCACCCAATTTCCGTGAAAAAAAAAGAAAATTAAAAAATGTCAAATCGACTTTCTTCCGAACATTAAATTAAATTTTAATCATTTCGGACAAAAGTGAACAAGTTACTTTTTTTATTTAACTAGTTTGAATTTAGTTAGTGAAAATTAAACTTAATTAAGATGAAAGGTTTTTTTTCGAAATAAACTATCCCTCCGAGGTTGAAAGTTTCTATAGCCCTATTTCACTGTACCGATTTTCTGTCACTTGGTGAACAAAATTATGTACAACCAATTTATGTGTACATAATATATATTTTTTTAATAATAATTAATTAGTATTGAGTATGCTTACAACTTATAAATAAGTATACGGTATTTTCGGTAAGTTATTATTATGAAAATAATTAATAAGTTAGGTGCATAATGTATGAGAATACCCATGAACCTACGTTTTAATGACCATCAATCAAAACCAGTAGATACCAACGTGGAAACGAATTTAGACATTTTTTCTTGAAAAATACATTTTCCCACATTGAAAATAGATGTCAAATAGGTAGGTAGGACGTAGGTGTATAATAGTGATAAAAGCAACTCTCGATCAACTGGTTAATTAATGTGGAAAAAACTTTTTACTAGCGATTTTTAACATTTAAACCCGATATCTAATGACCGCATAATATAGTATCTATGCCGTGTATCTATAACAATTGTATACAGCGAACAGCTTATCGTTACTGTTATCATCTACATTGTTCTCGTGATAATATTACATAATATATTGTGTATAATATGATTTTAAAATGTCATGAAATAATTGTGTATTATATCTAAAAGTATATGATCACAATTTTACAGAAAAAAAATATTTTTTAAAGTTGGTTTATTGTCTCGAATAATAATAAATAATTATTAATTAATAGCCAATAGGGACCTAATTATGTAATTAGTGATAAATTAACCGATCATAATATAAAAGTATAAAACCATTTATATAGTAGATACCTGCTTAATTTATAACCATTAACATATTCAAATGTAAACATTTGTTAATAAGTCATTCATATCAATATTTTCTGTGTGAAATCAACAATAATTTCTGATCATCTATAACCAATTAAGTTTAAAAGAAAAATAATATTTTTCATACTAACATTGAAATATATTTAGAAGAGTGAAATTCTTTAATTTTGAAGTACCTATTTCAAATTCAGAACCCTATACATAGTACATTTATTATACATATACATTTAAGTTATAAGCAAAATAACATTGTACGTTTACAACTATCTTAACGGGTGTGTTATTCTATTTGGTGAATCAGAGAACCATTCACACTTAACCTATAAATAATCAAGACGATAAACTAAAAAATATAATTAATGTGCATCAGTGTACACGGTTCCTGGGTATTATCATCGATTATAAATATTATGACTATCCGCGTTTGGTTTTGTAGACCTTTGATTTTTTTTTTATTGGTTTAAAATGAAACTATGCCAATTATAAACTTGATTTAGTTAATAATCAATATATTAGATACTTATAATTAAATACTTGAAATAGGTAGGCAGTTGTAGTTTTTTTTTATTTTTATTTTTGCTTTTTTTTATCATTCTATAGGTTTTTTTTTGTGTTAAAAAAATTTTTTCCAAATATGTTCTAAATCAACGTATTTAAAAGAACAATATTTAATTTTATATCATAATAAACTGTGTTCCAAGGTCATGGCTCAATCAATTGTATGTCGTTATATTATTATGTTTGACGTAAATAATCGTTATAACTTGGATAAGAAGTTATATAACGCGTCATCTAAAAATCTCAACTTATAAATATAGTTTATCGGATTGCCGGCAACATTCTTATTTTAAAATATTTATTATTCAATTCAACTTTGAGGTATAAATATTCATTTTCATAAGTATTTTATATTTGTATTTTTATTTCATTATAATATTTTCATGTATTTAATTACAATTTAGAATATTACACTAACTGTAACCGGCTATAGGTATAGATTTTAACTCATATTAGCAATAATACACAACTAATACGCAACTAATATAAAAATGTTATGGGTTTATCAAAAATAATAAAATAGTACCTATATTGTGTGGTTTTTTTTAGGATTTTTTGTACTTTTTGTAGAACTTTAGTACCTGTTTTTATAATTTGAAATGCTTTTTTTATAATTTCATAGATCCACACAATCTAAACACTAATATTGTTATCAATGGTATTGCATTCGAGGAAAACATAAAATTAAATGTAGGTACCTATACATAATTAATAACGTATATAGTTATGCGTCTAAGAAAAACAGTACAGTTTGTAATATATAATATTATGTATCATTAAGTACCCATTATATTATATTAACATATCTATAAGGCAGCCTGCAGATATAATATCAGACTGCTTTTTACAACATGGAATTTGAGTTTAGCACTTTGAGTGTCATGTGCATCAATAATTTCAATACACAACTATATATTTATTTGTGCCATGTGTATTGATAATGACACAATGTTATATGGTACATACGTTATAAAAAAAATATCCCGGTCAGAATGGTTAGTTTTGTCATTTTTGGCCTGGCACTCAAAGTGTTAGAGATGCGTTACTCAAACTACTACTAAACCTGCAGTGCAACGTCAACAAAATAAAATTATTAGCATAGCTTGTGTTAAAAACCTAGTCGAAAAACTATAAATATATTAAGGTCTTGCCAATAATACTCATCACTGCATCGGCTTATAAATAATATTATATGCGCTGGTGTGGCCCATACAGAATAATATTATGGGAAACCGGTATACAGTGCGATGTGCGAATGACCCTGAAACAATCAGAGAGAGTAGGTCATGATGTAGGTGATGTTACAATTAATTAAAGCTAAAACGTTTTTTTGTTAGAATATTTGTGGATTGACTTGGCTCAAAGTTGTACAATTCCATAAATCTAGATTTAAAAAAGTGTTGATTCAAAAACCAAAGAATATTGCAGTAAACTGGCCGTTACTCAATATATAATTAGTTTTTTTTATTATAAAACAATATTATATTATAGTATGTTAATATAATATAATTTCCATTATATAGGTACCTATACGTCTATTGACGTATTAGTTTTTAAAGCTTAATATATTATCAATTGTAATAAGCTGTAATCTAAATATTGTGTATCAATTAATGTTACTTAATTGTTGCAATATACATATACGTCGTATTAAAGCAATGTCCCGAGTGGGCCCACTTTTAAATTTTTACCTTTTTCATAGTTCTAGTGCGTCCGTTTATAGTCTTATCGACAAATTACATTGAATTTCCCGAGTTCGTTCTCTGCCTGCATCATTCAAAACTTTTAAGAAACATAACTGACGATTGAATATAATAGTTACAATTTATAGTTCAAATAATATGAGCAATTATTATTTATTATATACGTAATTATTATATCAACTACGGTAGCAATGGTGGGGAAAAATAATTTTAATTTTAAATATATCTTCGATAATAATTGACCACGACTAGGACTTATTTATACTGTCATTATAAGTGCGAGTAGTGAACTGTTGCTTGAACTAGTGCAATTAGGCGTAGTGAAATCACATACCTAGTGTTATTAGTATATTAATACAGTAGTTATACGTGTTTTTAATTTTCATAATTTTCAAAAAATGTATAATCCAATTATAGATACTAAAAAATATTAGAAAATTTAGTACATTCGCCTAAACTTAAAATATTGTTTAAAAATAGGTGTACCTGCCTAAGCCAAAATAATAATCAAATAATAGGTTTAGGGTGTAAACCAATTAACTTTCTCGTGCTGTACCTTTAGTAACTTAAATGGACTGGGACGCATTTGGGTTATATCAAAAATATGATCTTTTTACTTGGGACTCACTCGGGAATCTCACTATAAGTACCCACTAAATATTAAGTTCTATTAATCCTGTCTTAGTCTATTAAAGTGACTCATTTTATTAACTTCTTAAACGTTCAACACAACTGCAAATATGCTTAAAGAGTAGGTACTTCTGTAAATCGAAAAGAAATATTTGTTAATATTTGTAATTTGTATTTCATTGATTTAATATTTTAATTTATAGATAAATAAATATACATTGTTTTAAATTTTTGCTAAATGCTAATTACTGATAATGTGCATCAATCATATATATATAATAAATACTAATAATTGATAATATTAAACTTATGGATGTGGTATCGTCAAATCTATAAGTCACCACAACTGATACCGTTATATTATTAACCAATAACCAGAACATTGTTACATCTCTTTTCTCTATAATTGTTTGAACGTCAGCATCGTTGTCTGAGCGAGTGAGCTCCGTTGCGTTGTCCTAAAAAGAGTATTTTTAATGAATTTGGAAATAACCACTAACCTTATTATAATATTAAATTAATATGATTATAACACGTCATATTAACTTTGAACAGGTGGTCATTGGACCCCCCTATCACACATTCCAGTCTTGTATACACCCCCCCCCCCANCCCATATTATCTATAGTTGAATAAATTTATTACAGATTGTAAATATTCTTGTTTTTTAATTAAAAAATAAAAATCACAGTTTAATTTATTATTTAATTATAATGATGATCACAAAAGTCTCTCGGGAATGAATGTACATATTATATTGTTCATTTCTAATGAGATATAACTTGATCCAGTCGATTGGACAGATGTATGCACACTGTCAATATGCCATCATTACAGACATAATATTACACTAGGTGTTCCAAGGCAAAATATTATTATCCGGTGTATATTTTGATACGTAAAAAATCAAGTAGTTATAATTAATTACCTATGCTCGTATTTATTTTAATGTACCTACTTAGTTGAGACAACCTAAAGTTGAACCAACTTTTGGCGTAGTACCTACCCCTGTGCCACTCAACACTATATTCGCTCTATCGACTTAACTTCATATACGTACCTATACTTAACACTCGTCAACTATAAAATTCGATTTTTACGTGACGAAGTACTTCGAAAAATATTCGGCCCTAGATGAGAATATTAAAATAGCAAAATATGTTGTCATTAAAAATAATAAAGCAAATTAATGTAAACGATACGAAACAATCGACAACGTAAGTGGTTTTTTTTTTTAATGTTTTTCTGTAAAACAGCTATTGAATTTGTAAAAAAAAAAAATATTTTCAAGAACTTTCGATATTTATTGAAATAATGAACGTTCTTCGACAAAATAATACCTGGTATTACATGGCATAACTTGACATACTTAATGTAATATTAAAAAAAACAACGTGTATACTTGCGAGTACGAGTGTCGTACGTAGGAACGTTTATTAATTTATTCGACTATGAACCATGTGCACTGCAGTAGGTACCTACTAAATTATTAATATTCTTCTAAGCAACTTTATACCTATTATAATATATGCACACCTACTTACAATATATCATTTACGTTTATCTGAGAACATCACGCCTTCGAGTTCAGATAACTACTTTGTAAAACAATAAACTAATTAATTCATTAAACCATCATTCTTTTATTTTAACACATTGTCTTCGAAATCAACACTTTATAATAACTATATAATATATTATAGTTTACTGTGAATACGTTTCGAATACTGCTGAGCAGTGGTAACTTTATTGCTGTTATAAAGTTATAATATTGAATTTATTATAGCAGATAATATAACAATACTGCACAAGGTGATTCGACGATGAAAAATTATGAAAAATATTTTTTTATATGCATTGATACTTTATGCTGATATTGATCAGTGATTATTTATTAGTAATTACACATAGCAAACATGGCTAATTGATTACAAATTATGTATTATCGCTCTGTTTTTTTCCGCTAAATGTGATTTTTCTTGCTTTTTTCCTTATTTTATTTCTATAACTATATTTTATTATCCAACTATAAATTATAGTAGGTTTCAAGTCACAATTAGTGAAATTGTCGTAATTAATAATAAATGGCTGATAAAATAACAGAAGCTATCAAAATACCAGAATATTATAGGTAGTTCTATCAAAGTGACCGTATAATTATACAATTTTATTTACGACTTTTGGAAAAGGAAAATTATGTGTCGTGTAAATGTATAATATAATGTAGTTGTTGTAAATATACATATTGTGTATTTTTATAGTACGTTGAAATATGTAAGTAAGACTTAAGTTGATCGGTAAACGTTAATCAGTACGTAATTAATGTGAAATACAGTGTTCTACAAAATTTGATTTAAAAAATGGGTTTGAAGTAAAAACACCAAAAAAAATTTGCTTGAAAATTCAACGAGAATAATATATTTTTTGTAAAACGTTAAAATTATTTAGTTGATCGGTAAACGTCAATCAGTAAATATGAAGTCTATAAAATTTGACGTGACTGATGAGTGATGACAATTTTATGATTTGCAAATATTATATTACTATTTGAAGTTAAAATAAACTCTGAGAAAAAAATTACCTTTGAATAACATAGGTATTGGATGGACAGTGAAAAACATCATAAATAAGTGTTGAAATAACGTCATGAAGCCGGAAAAAAAATTCAGTTCAGCCAGTCGTTCAAAAATTTAACCTAAGTATGAATTTAATTCCAAGTGCCGACCTATACCTTTGTTTCGTACTTATAGCGACGAATATTCCATTAAACAATATTAATAAAATAATAAGCAACTCTGTAGGTTGGCTAAAAAACGAGATGTTGTGATTGGCAAATAAAAAATGAGTTTGCATATTATATTGTGTAGATGAAACAATCGTCAATTGACAATGCACGATGATGTAATGTAGCAAAAATGTATACATTTTGATATTTTGCAACCGCGTGGTAAAAGTTAAACTCGGTAAAACTTTTCTTATTCACACAGAATATTAAGTTTATTAAAACAAGGTAAACCATACAGACTGATTTATTTAAGTGTCTACATGCATTATTTCAAAAAGTGTCAACATTTTTGAAAATATTTTTTTTACATAATTTCGAGCATAATTTAATGTCATTTCAAAAGAGAATTTCTTAAAAAATCATATATTTTACAATTTTTTTTTTTATTGTTATCGTTTTTTAAGTATTTTACTTTTTTGAAAGACACTTTACATTTCATATTCGGAAGCAGATATTAATCTGAGTATTTTTATCTACAATGATCAAATTTCGAACAAATAGTTCGAATAATAAAGTTATAAACATTTAAAGTTTTGATGAGCGATGTAGAGTGGCACAAGGGTACCCCGAAAATATTGTGTTCAATATTTTTGATTTTTATACATTAAAATTAGGAGTGGTTTCATAGACATGGTTGGATGAGTGGAGAAACTATAAGCCATAATTTTCAGAAAAATTTCGATATTATAATATGTTTTATTTTTGAAACATTATTAATATTTTTAGAAATACGAGCTTTTGAGTGCCCTCCCCCCTGGGGGCGCCCCTGATTGAAATACTCCGAATAATATTCTACTCAAGAATATGAAATGAAAAGGTTAGGAATCATTCAAAAATGCAAAAACTTAAAATATTTTTTTTTCAGAAATGTTGTTTTGAAATGACATCTAATTATATAAAAAGATTGGTTAAAACTTTTTAAAATAATATGTGTAGTAACTTAAATAGATCACTTGGAATAGCACCGATTTTCAATTATTCGATAAATGTATGCATATTTTATAGACAATTAATGCGTTGATCATAACAATGTTTTTTTTTTTATTTGTTTCGGCTATGTTGCACCGTATATGAAAAAATCTCATCACCGCTGTATTTAGACAATTTACCCAAAAACTTTGCAGTGCTTAGCTAGTGCCCTCCACTGCCTCAATATATAGCTACTACCTAAAGAAACAGCGCAAGCACATTTTCCAAAGGTCGACCGTATTTGATTGCAGGGTTGAAAAAATAATTTCTGAAATGTTCAAGATATTTTAATTGAAAATGCCCAGCGATTAAAAATCCATTTAAACCAATACTGGAGTACACGGATTACAGCAACTTCAGAATATTATTGTTGGTATAGGTTTAAATAAAATAAAAAGTGAAGTTGAAGAATTCAGAGAGAATACCTAATATGTGAATGTTGTAAAAGAGTTTTTAAAAGATCAAACTATCTCAATCTACTAATCACTAGTACCTACATATTTAAGTCTCGTCTACATCACAACCACTTTTGGATTTATACCACGAGCAAATGCAAAATTTCCAAATAAGAGGTAGGTATTTTGAATATTGTCTCTGTTTCAAGTGTTTGTATTAATATTTAAATGTTTTTTTTTATTTTTTAAGTGAACCTTTGGCAAAAAAGATATATAGTTATTTTGTTAGAAGCAAAAATCAATCCGTTAGATGAAGCTTATCAAGTGAAGTGACAAAATTGATTTTTGAATAGTGTACCTAATAGTGTATTTTTTAATAATAATAGACAGTAAGAACTTAAAAAAAAACAGTCAAATTCATTTTTTACATTCAACCAAACATTAAAGTGGTAAAGTATAATTTAAGAAAATTAAATAAGATGCACCTACTTATACTTCAAATTTAATGTAAAAATGACATTTCATATATTGTATAAAAATACATAATCATCCAAAAGCTAAGTTCTAGTGTGAAAATAAGTAGACTGAATACTTTGTTGTAAATGCGTTCTTTAATCTTAGTAACCATATACTTTAATTTTTAATTAATAAGTTTTGTGGTTATAGCTAACTTTAATATTATTGTAAATTGACCTATTATCAAACTTAAAGGTAAAAACAATATATGTTACTTTCCTCGATGTTTGACGGTATTTTAATTTGTAAGCGAGTTTTGAATATTTTTATATGCTTACTATATTATACTCACGCTTAAAAATTAAAATATCCTAAAAACTGAAGCGAGATAACAGATCATGTTCAGTGTTCTTACCTTTAAGTTTGATACCCAATAGGTAAATATTCACTCTTATGTTAAAACTAACCACCCTCAATCGGTTCTACTAAACGTCTAAACACATCCGGGTGGAGCGTCCTTTCAAGTAACAAATACTAAACAATAAATATACATAATACATAATTATTCATACAATAGCGAGTACAATAGTTATACTTAAATATTGTAGCTTCTTCTAAGTGGAGTACATGATGTTAAAACAATGT
This sequence comes from Macrosiphum rosae, assembly GCA_016617965.1. Taxonomy (NCBI): domain Eukaryota; kingdom Metazoa; phylum Arthropoda; class Insecta; order Hemiptera; family Aphididae; genus Macrosiphum; species Macrosiphum rosae. The sequence goes on along the minus strand of WHPZ01578949.1, from coordinate 396 downwards.
ATTTTGTTTTGCATATAAATTAAATCAGTTGGGCCTTTAGGGCTTTAGAAGTAATATTTAAATTATGAAAAATTGTGGAATATTCATTGTGCGTAAGACATGGTATTTATAATTATTGTATAACTTACTATTTTATTATAATATAATACCTATATCTTTAAAGAATACTTGTTTAAAAATAATAATTGTAGTGTAAAAATGCTTTCTTTATATAGTTTCCCTTTCGAGTAAGTTGAAACGTAGCAAAAGCTATAGTAAAAAAATAACAACACGTGCTACAACAATGATAATAATATGTACGCGTCGTTACAATATTATTATTAAAATGTTTTTTGTTATTTCTACAAAATAATACTGTCATTACAACAGACATGGTCATTAAAAATTTATTAAATA
>WHPZ01578945.1:0-21929 GCA_016617965.1 Macrosiphum rosae | reverse complement strand
TGTATGTTTTTGGAAGCAAATTGGATCTAGTTAGTACTTTTAGGAGGTCGAAATTGAAAATTCTTAGTGCTTTTAAAAATAATTGGAGAAAAAAAAATGAAAATTTTTTAAATTGTTTGGTAACAAGCTTGGTTATACGTTATACCGTCTTAACTAGGATTTTATTTGATTAATTAAAATTTTTTTTCTATAATTGTCAATAAAAAATTATTTATCCGGTCAAAAAGCTTAAAAATGTAATACGTAAGTTTTTTTATTATAGCTAAAATATTAACAATACATACCTAGGCATCATGGTTATTTTTTATAAGCATTTAAAGTTCAAATTTCGTCAAAACCACAACCATGGTTAATTTGTAGTTCAAAACTTATAAAATATGTATATCTAAGGCTAGACAATTTAATACAAGGACTTTCATACAAGTAGTTCATACTTTTACCGAAAATTACAGATAGTTTATGAAAATTGGTATACAAATACAATGTTTTTTCAAAAATGAATTCATTCTGGTAAGACATATATGAGATTTACTATAGTTGACAGTTTAAACTTGATTAATATTTTTTTGAAAAAGTAATAACAATACGGGCAATGGGGGGGGGGCTTCAGCACGTTAGCCTCCCCCCTGCGGACGCCACTGGGTTGGGCCCTCTCAACAATATACATGGACATATTATATCAATCAGTAGTATATAATTAGTAATTACTATAGTATGAACTACGACCAAGCTATAATATATTTCCTTGGATTCGATATCTAACATTCTAATTCTAATAAAATTGTAATTGTAATTTATTATTTGTAATTTTGTAGTCAATGTGGTTATAATCATAATAAGTTATTCCACGAAAATTTAAAACATTTTTATAGCGAAATATGATTTATTTTTTACCATTTATTTTAGAAAAAAATATTTATTCTAGTAAAATTCGTTAAAATATAGGCCTCCTATGCTCTGGGACTTAAATTTTAGGGCCCCAATTACAAAATATCGAGGGGTGCCCAGGCACACCCGGCACCCACTGTGCGGACGCCTATGTGAATACGATGATATTATCTATTTATAGTATTCTGTGATTTGTCAAACTCTGTTTACGAAAAACGTCACGAAAATAACGGTTAAACTCCCATATGGTAGCAGCTCTCTTAGTTTAAGTGGCAAGTGAAGAGGGAACACTAAACTGTGCATCTGCCATAAAATTCAAATTTCAATGGGACAATGCATATTAATTATTAAGTATAGCCATTGGAAAGCAATGAAAAAAATGTTTAGTCGGTTTTCAATTCCTGTCCTGCGACAGAAAAGATGTGCAGCCACCTATTAATTGTTCAGCTTTTTATTTTAATTTATTAAAGGGTTCTACGCTTCTACAGTCTCTACTCTCCGAGTCTTATGATCGGGTATCATATTATTTTAATCTTTTCAGTCTGATTTAAAAAGGTTTGAACTATTTTTAAAATGTATGTAAGTACTTATAGATTTAGTTGATATACTTTTTGATTTTGTTTAAATTAATACCTTTAGATACAGTTTTTGTATCCACTTCAAAATATGAATAATATTTTTAACATTTTGTGGAATTTTTTTTCGAAACGCAAAGCTGGATTAATCATCATAAAAACAAAAACATAAAGTATAAAATACAATAATAATAAATAACAATTACAACAATATAGGGGTAATACAAGAAGTTATAGGTAAAAATATGAAAAAAAAATAAATTATGAAAATTGCATAAGATAAATTATATAGCGCCACAGAAAAAAGTAGAAAACATATAGGTACTCTTGTACTTAAGACACTCAAGAATTATCAATCTAACATAATATTTACACGTACCTACTCTTGTCGCCATATACCTATGTCACAATATTAATAACGTGATTGAGAGCGTGTGTGAGAGACAAGCATAGGCGTGATGATCAACACTGTTCTCTTCTCTAAGTCTATAGCTGATTATACGGAGTGATTCACCAAACATACTCACACCTATTTTTTTCTTTAAAATTAATTAATTTAAATTCTAATTTTTGGAATTTTTAAATTTCATGGTTCAAAGACCATTGTTTCATATTCGTGAATTTTTTTGTAGTACCTACTTAAATAGTGTCCTATGGTGATACAAAGTACAAACTTCTATTTTCAAATGTGAACCACCTTTTTACTTGAAAATATTTAGTGGATAGTTTTTTTTTAAAAATTTGATGAACCTAGTTTAAAATTCGAAAAAGTAGTTTCACAGTTATACTTATATTGTTGTAATAATGTTTGGCCTAAGGAGTAATAAGGACAATAGTCCTTAAAGATGGTCTTACAAAAATATAAAATATGTTATGTAATATTGAATCTATAAATTGAGTATACTCAATCTAGTATTTATTATAATTTATAGGTACCTACTTGAATCATTTTTACAAATTATTAGTGTTGATAGTTATTAATACTTGGTAGGGTATTACCTAAAATGTTCAAACCACTATATCCCTCATATCCTCTAAACCCTTTTGGCCATTATAGCACAGGCCTATTATCCTTAAAACACAAAGTTAAATAATTCGAAAACTAGATAGGGTAGGTACTCGTACGGATACACCAACTTTTTCAGAAAAATTATTTACCAAATAATTTATTGTAGAAAAGGAGGATTCTCATTTTAAAAACAAAATTATGTATCTCCACAGGGCATTCCTTATAAGTAACTAGTTCGAAAAATCTCAGGAATTTTAAAATACGGTTTTAAGTAGGTATATTTAAAAATTCGAAAAATTAGTCTTTCAATAACTGCATGAATGAAGAAAAATAGGGCTGAGGGGGTGAGCATGCTAGGTGAATTACCCTGTATATGCTTGCTAAAATGTTGTTTTCGATTGTATGATAGGTAAGTGTTTAAGTCCTCAACTATATAGGTATACCATAATAAATACTAAATACATAAAAAAAACAAAATATACAGCCATATATAATAAGCACATATAATATTTAAATTTTAAGCATTTAAGTATTAATACATGCATTTTTCAGAATTATGACACATTCACTTAGGTATAGATAGATATATCATGGTATATTATAATATTGATTCCTTGCAGGCATTCACACACATAATAACGATTTAATGTGCCTGCATGAATCGAATGTTCCTTTTATACTTTAGGCACTTACCTAACCAATAACCAGAACCTAGTTTTGCCATTTTTTAAATTGCACACGCTTTTTAGTATAGCGCAGTATACATAGGCGCAAATTGTTGGGGGGCTATGCTCCCTAAAAACCTAGGACATACAATTTTAAAATGCTACATTCCAATGGTCTGCTTGCCTTTAATATATTCAGCCCCCCCCAAGTCAAAAGTTGAAATTGAGTCTATGGCAGTACAGAGTAATTTGGGGGGGGGAGGGGCGTTATATGTCACACTGTCATTAGTGGGCCGCTGTCGAGACGCGTAGGTATGGGCTAGTTTTGGGCCTTCATATAGTAGCTAATAGGGAATATATTTAGGTAGGTATCCCTCTAAATAGTATGTATTAATTATTTAGTCATTGTTATCTCTCAAAAAAATGGGTTAGGTATTACTTATTAGTATGAAATTATGTAAGAATGCTATTTGTATTGAGATCAAATTTAAATTGTAATGTAATTGTTAGTGAGCGGTTTTTTTTTTCAGTTTTCTTATGAGCTGGTCAAAAATGTTGCCCCCTCTCAAAAATTGAAATGACGCCACTGGTATTATAGCGTCTGGATTACGGCATACGCATGTGGGGTCTTCTACCTTTCTATTATAAATTTCACAATATTGTAAATTTTATTTTTCATTAATAACAGTTATAAAAATACTGTCAAAAATTATAAATACTTTCATTATCCATTAAACAGTTATTACTTTAAATATTTTCGTGGTTATAGATGTACCTACCGGTTTTTACTTTTTTCATGGTAGTATTGGTACCCAGCACTTGCCCAATATGAATTACATACCTGATAGATTCATAGTGTGGCCGTATCAAATAGGCCTTGACCCAATCCTTTATCTTTTATCTATGACCTAATCCTTCCGAGTAACTTAAACCTAACCAAATTAAATCTACCTATATCATTTGATTTATTATTCTAAATAAAAATATTTTGATATTCAGATATAATTTGAAATGTATGAGCATTTTAAGTTTATTTATCGTCATTTGTAAATGCATCGTTGGGCGTCAATAAATATATAAATACATATAAAGACAGTGAAGTACTTACCCTTTTAGAGGAGCAAACTATTTATTTAATTATTCATTTAATTGCAAGAAATAGTATATAAAACAATTGGTAGAACTTATGTACATTTAGGTAAATAATATATTTTTATTGGTTATTTTATTCCTCAACAAGCAGTTCCGTCTTTGATAAATACGGAGTTAATTACTAACGGACTTCATAAATCTATGAAAATATGAAATTAAACTAAACTTTATTCATCTTCGGAAATCGGCTTTTACCAACAGTAAAAAAAAAAATGCAAAAACTTTGTAGTTGTAAACTGCAACACACGATCAATGTATGTACATAATTTTTTATGATTGAAAAGGGAACTTTATATGAATGGTCATTACTCAATAAAATCCATTGTAATTGTATACATGTCTCCTGATCAGTTCCTCGATTAACTTACACTATAGCTGTGAGTCTGTCTCCTTGTGGCTTATATGTTGAAACTTTGTAAAAGTTAGGTTAAAATGAATGAAATATATTCCCGATATATTTGCTCTATAAAAATCATATTTTGTGTTAATAGGTACCTACTTAATCCTAAACCCGTGCTGTACCTATAAATGTACAACCAAATTCAATGAACCAATTATTATTACCTAAAATCTAAATAAATAAAATACCTAAAAAATATTGCTACAAAAAAAAATCTTTACCAACAAAATATATTGGTACCAATTCAGGTTACGAAAAAAATCGAAAAATTGTATTCTGATTTAAATACCGGCAGGGCCAATACCGGTGTTTTTAGTTTAAGTTCCAAGCCCTGGGTGGCTGGGTCGCAGGTCTATGTGGGTGTCCACTGAACAAAGCCCAAGACGTAGCAGGTTAATATGTAATGAATATGTAATTTAATACTATGTTAAATCTTAAATTTGTATTCAACTTGATAAGACATACAAGTATACGATAAACGATTCTCCCGTCAGTCTATATTTCTATATATATGTTTTAGCCTATAGGTTGTAAACATATATTGCTAGCTAAATATTTGTAATTAATTTCTGTTAGTATACCTAATACGGGAGAGGTTGAATTCATTTTTTCGAAAAAACAAATCGTATTCTCTTATTAAATAGTAATTATTGTAATATTATTTCATTATAACTTTTAAGTCAATACGGAGGTACCTATAACACTATAACAGTATTATAGAACGGTGTGAATAGGTTTGTGGTATAAATATATTATTAAAATTAGTCAAAATATTTTGAAAATTTCATTGTGTATAGAAAATTATAATTAAATTAAAAGTGGAATGTTTCAAGAAGTTCTAATTATTAATATTTAATATCACAAAATAACAAAATTTGTTAGAGGATAAATCGTTATTAGATGTTTGGATATCAAATGTCCTCGAAATGTGACTTTGATCGCGCAAAAAAAGCACTTTTCCACCATACTTAAATTTTTTTTAATTCCAGTTAAAAAAAACTTATGATGTAAGTACCTCGTATTAAATTTTCAGCCATTCTTCAGGTGTTAAAATTAAAAAAAATATTATGAATTTCCAACTATAAAATAATTTATAAATGTTCGTGGTTTTGATGAATTTTGTTAAAATTTTAACTTTAAACTCTTATGAAAACTCTGTTACTTTGTAGGTATTTTGAATACTTTTTGCTTGGGTTATAGACAATTTATGACGACAGGCGAGGTACCTTGAATTAAATTTTTTTAGTCTAAAACAAAAATGGTATTATACAATTAAGAGAAAATAGAAAATTTTAAATGTCTTTAGTCTATAGTTATTTATTTCTTAATTACGACTAGAAACAAAATCGATGTGTGTATTCCCCGGCCACTTTTTAAATTACTGGGAAATTTTTACATTTTACTCTCGAAATTCTAAAGAAAACACACACCATTGTAAAATGTAAATAATATAATACTTGTGGTTCCTAGTTCTTATTTCTAATATATAATTTATAAAATAGAAACTCATGGCGCCACTGATTGTGCATAATATATATATATACGAATACGAAGTACATAAATTATAAATACCTATATAATGTATGCATTTGGTATTTTAATAGGTCTACAAATAATTACAAACGAGGTATAATATATAATAATATTATGGTCTATATTATTGAGAGTTAGAAGATTACCTACAGCGAAATCATTTGAATTCGAAAGTTCAAATGTGTGGCAATACGTACGCGGAATTAAAGAACTACATTATATCTACTGATATTCTTATTTAAAATTCAACTTATAACGTTACCTATATTTTATCATCGTAGATAAATAATAAGTAGGTGTATTATGTACCTAGCTGCTTTATATTTTGTCCATACGCTATATCTATAGTACGATGTTAAATTATTTTGTTCTAGACACTAGTGTTCAGCTCATTAAAAGCCGAGTCTGGAAAAATCTTATCGTCAATGTTTAATCGTCTTAAGCTCTTATTACACGAGTTCAACACGACGCATAAGTGCATGTCTATATAGGTACGTATTATAAGTACGCGCCTTAAACCGGTTTTCCACGGGACGATTTTTGTTATACACTACAGAAAGTAAATAGTTACACCGTTTAAGGCCTACAGGCTACAGGTACAGAAATATAATAATATGACTATTCTAAATATTTACGTATTTTGAATAGTCTTGGTATGAATTTAATAATTTTAAGTAATTAGGTAGTACCGAGGAGTCTCTGCACGAGTTGTTATTATTTTTAAATTAATGTCTTGAGTTTGGTCCATCCCATGCTCTTATATACAGTCTTACTTGGTTACATCTATTACAACTTACAAGTGGCTATAATATTATGAACAGATTTATCTTGTGTCGCTTATGGAAATATTGTAATAAATAACAAAAGTGTGTAGACTATTATCTCATATAAAAAGAATTCGAATATAGGTACGGTCAATTTAGGTGGGATCAAGGTTAATTGACTTCCTTAAACGTAAAACATTAATAACATGGTGTATTGCCAGATGATGGGTGATTGCTATTATTTTATTCAAGGGCAACAATCACAAAAATAAAATATTATATTATTGTTCCTTTATTAAAAATATCTTAACAAATATTGAAATATTCAATTTCATTTCTTGTTAAACTGCCTACAATATTTTACTTTAATGAAAAGTTTGTAAATAGGTAAAAATTTTTAAAAATTATTAATTTAGATCCATGATTAAGTGAATTACAAAAAAATAAAAAAATAAATATATATAGTATAAAAAAATTATCTTTGCTTACATTTATTTATTTATATAATAATAACTAGATTATTAAGTTAAAGCTCAATTGTTCTTCCTTTTGTCATCATTGCTCGTAAAGTTTCGACTTTGCTTTTTACTAAATTTACTTGAAGTTGTAATGTATCAGCGTATGCAATTTGTTCTTTTTTATGGTTGGTCAACAACAATAATACTTCATTATACTTACGGCATGTCTCTTCTAAATTGGCCATCCTGGACATCATTTTACACTAAATTATAAATAAAATAATAATATCATATATTAAGGTTCATTTGACCTAATTTTTAATTGAACATGTTATCTAATTGATTACTTTAGTTTCAAGAGTTATTTTTTGAATTTATTAGAAGTAATGAACAGTGTCACAACTAGCAATTTATCAGCTGGAGTGTAAGAATGTTTTTTGATGCCCACTCAAAATATAATTTTTAAATAATCAGTTTGATGGGTAAGTAAGAACACACTTAAACACAGTTGAACACTTGGACCATAGCTACAATATTATGATTATTATGTCAGTAGATGAAATCATAATAATATACTGTTATTAAAACCAAATCGAGCAACTTCTAGTTAGCTTTCAATTTACTTTATGCTTATTGACATAATTAAAACTCAATTCTTATTCAAATAAATACAAATAAAAGTTAACCTAAACATTCATTAACCTTCTGATTAATTAAAAATGTTCAACTTGAATTCACTATTTTATTTAAACAATCTTATTTTATTGTATTGATAACTTAAATTAGTAATTTGATTAGGGCTTGTATGACTTACTATGTAATATTAATATATTATCATAAAATTAAAATAGTATTGAGGGCAATACTAATTTAACTTTAATCAAAAGCAAAGTTTAATGAAAACAATTAATAAATCATCTCAATTAGAACTACAAAACAATATGAATGCTACATTATAACATAATATTATTATGTAATCAGTGCTCCAATTGTATGTGTGTGTGGGGGGGTACGCAGGCATACGGAGTCTGCTTCCATTTTTTCATAGATTCCAGCGTTCCCCTTCATTTAATTGAGTGAGGAACGCTAGAAACGAGGCCCCTCTCTGGCGATGTTTACTTTTGAATGGTGCATTTGATTTTTGTTTTAATTTATTACTTCTAGCAAAGAAATGGTTATTTTTTCCCAGGAAACGGTTATTGTCATTTGTCATCGACAGTCGATATGGTACCAATAATAATATATAGCAACAATGACTTGTCAAACATATTTTATTTTCATAAATTTATTATAAAACCAAGCTAAGTGTCACTAATAGGGGCATCTTATCAAGAAATCCATGTTTTTTAACCCTTATAAAATATGCTTGTTGTACAAAATTGTATAGTTTAATAAGCGAAATAAAAAAAAAAAAAAAAATATAAGTAAAATCAATTAATACTATTACTTGGAAAATGGATTATAATTGAAGACGATTAACGACAGTACAAAATATACTTATAACGCCGTTTAATAATATTATTTTGTTTTCATAATTTTATTATTTGACGTAGGTACCTAATCACGGAATTAATTTCGGGTGGATTTACGGGAAACGCACGTAACAATGTCACATATACTATACTAAACAATAAAATAAGATAAGAGTCTAAATATTATAAGGTTGATGTTTTATTTGTTTAATTTAAGTCACTGTAAAATTTATCCGCTATGGAATGGAGTTTCCTGAACTAAAATCAGAGTCCGCCCTCAATTTTGTTGCAATTCGAGCACTGTATGTAATACAGTAGAACTTCCATATAACGGTCACCGAAGGGACTGTAAATAATGACCGCTATTTATTGATGCCCGTCCTACAGAGGTAGAATAACAATAGAATAACACTCGGTGGGTCCAAAAAAATTGGCTGTTACATAGGGGTGACCGTCGTATAGAGGTGAACGTTAACGGAAGTTTTACTGTAGTTACCTAAATAATAGTTAACAATATTGTACTTACTGATTGGTATGTTTCGTTTTCTGAAAACAGAACCCGTTCAATTTTTTTTATTTTCCAACTTAAAGTGTCTATTCTTTTTTCGACACTGGTCGTCTGCAAACGAGAAGTATTTAACAGAAATAATAAATAACAGACAGCGTTAAAGGAGGCACGATATTGACTCATTAGGTAGGTACTCACGACTTGTTCCAAGCGCTGTATGGAATCGTCCATAGTTTTCAGTAAGGACAATAAGGCACATCAAATAATAACTAAAAACAATTTTCTTCAGTCACTCGTCGTCGTTTTTGTAAAAGTTGACGTTGCAGTTAATTCTAGTTGTTGTGGTTCTATTATTGTTCAACGGTTCTCTGTACTCGGTTGTAACTTGTAGTTATGTCTTCGGCAGTTCAGCGCACAACAAGAGAACGAGGCGACAGGACGCCACTGAACTAGGGCAGTAGGGCCCTGCAGAAGTGCAGAACTAACCTATACCTAACCTCTACAGCGCCTTAACTGAACTACCTATTATAGGGAACCATACAAGTTCCGTTCCGGAAGGTCGTTTCTCCGTGTCTCTGTGATAAGACGATACCGTTCCCGCCAAAAATCAAAAACGTCCAGACACCCGGCATGCCGTATCATCGCGGTACCTCGACATTGACGACCGCGGTTACGAGCCCACGATTACGCGGAATTGTAATTTATTATACAACATCACCGCGGCTCGCAGACCCGACACGCACGCGCGCCAATTCGTATCCGATTCCCCACGAAATAAACTCTGATCCCCCTCCCGTTACCGACGTATTAAATTTTTTTTGCAATATTGCCAGACCGAACACCGCGGTCCGATCACCGCCGTATACAGCCTAACAATATTGCCGACCCGTCGTCTTCGTAGCTGTCGAGGCACCGTCCGGTAAACTGTTACACAACAATAAACCAATATCCACCGGCACATCGATTCGTCCGCCGTCGTTAGTTGTACACCAGCAGCTGCCAAGTATGCGCCAGCTGTCTCCTCCCGTTCCTCTGGTCGCCTGTTAATTGTATTTTATTGTTCCGTTTTTCAGGCGTCCGGTCCGGTGGTGTCTTCTGGTCGTTTCGCATTTTTTTTTCTTTGCTCGTTAGTTTTATTGACTACGTACCCCACGCCTACGACCGACCGCCCTTGTCACCATGTACAACCTTAGCCGATTGGGACGTAACGTTTCGGAGAGCGTTCTGAGAACGGCGTCCATGTCGTCTGCTCGTGGACTTCACGAGATGCCGGACCACCTCAAGGATGTGCCCACGGCCGAGAACCCCAGGTTCTTCGACATGGTGGAATATTTCTTCCACCGAGCGTGTCAGGTGGCCGAGGACAAGCTGGTCGAGGACATCAAAGCCAAGATGTCCGTGGAAGACAAGAGGAAAAAAGTCAAGGGAATATTGTTGGGCATGCAGCCGTGCGATCACATCCTGGAGACGTCTTTCCCGGTGCGCAGGGACAGCGGCGACTACGAGATGATTACGGGATACCGTGCACAACATAGTACACATAGAACACCGTGCAAAGGAGGTCAGTAAATGCACTTAAATATACAATTATTTATTTAAATTTTTTATGATGTACTTATCTAATATTTTAGAAAATAAAAAACAGATCAGGTAGGTGTTTAATTATGTAATTGATTAGTAAGTCCTTGTTAAAATAAGTTTGAATATAAATTAAACTGCCTATTGTTAGGTACATAAAAAAAAAATAAAGTTAAAAATATGTACCCATGTACTCATTGCATATTATGCTCAAATAGTAACTACTTATTGTTTGGACATTATTCAGTAATGAAAATACAATACACATTAAGAATTATTATAAACATAAAATGTCTGAAATTGTTTCCTAAATGAATAGTTGGTGTAATTATTGTGAGTATATTATTTTTAAATACTAATAGGTACACTATTTAAATTTTAAAATTAAAACCACTTAACAAATGCTAAAAATTAAATATGCAAGTTGCAAGGTCTTTTAGTGTCCATAATAATGTGGTCGTAGTATTTATTTTTTTTTTTCTGAGGATAATTATAAAGTTAAGGATGAGTCATCAAAAACAATGACAATAGTAGACAGATTCTACCTTACACCTAGTCATTTATGTTAATTAATAATATATTGAAGCTACCTATCTAAACACCTAACTGATTTATTAAAGAAAATCTTATTTTACAACTTTTTCTAATCTTTGATCTTTCTAATATGATTCCCGTTTTGATGTAAATATTTTTAGAAGTGTTATAAGTATAAAAAAATATTAAGTAATTACTTATCTACTCAAATTAAAAATAATTTTACAGAAATTATAAAATTTCATATTAGTACCTAGATTATAGTATTTAATGATCTATTCTTCCGCTTTAATTATGTTTACTTTACATATTATAAAAAAATGAATATCTACACATATAATATGGTGTATTATCCAAATTAAAAACAGTACAAAGTGTGTACATTAATTAGTAATATTTTAGATTAGATAGGTACTCATAATAATCGATTTGTTCCATTTTGAACAGTTTAAAGTTAATAATTTGATATTATGTAGGTATCTATTTTGATTTATAAGCCTCTTATATGTTGAGTCATATTTAAGAACAAGATATCTTTAATTTTTTTACTATGATAATCTATAGTACAATTAAATCTAACAATTTAAAAGTAGAAACAAAATAATAATCATTTTAAAATTAATGCAACTGATATCCTGTTTAAAAATTAGTTAGGTATATTTAAGATTGCTATCTTATTGATTAATTTATTGTGCCTAATGCTAATAAAATCCAAATAAATAACAATTATTAAATATATACAATTTTAATATTTAGTTTAGATATCATTAACTTAAAATAAAAATTACGTCTAGGAAATAAAAACTAGCATCTAGGTACCGCGAGAAAAATAATAAAAAAACTTTTTCAAAAAATGATGTGTAGGTACGAACTATTAATTTATTAACTTTATTATAGGTATTCGTTTTTCATTGGATGTTTCTCGAGATGAAGTGAAAGCTTTAGCTGCTTTGATGACTTTCAAGTGTGCCTGTGTTGATGTACCATTTGGAGGTGCAAAAGCGGGTATAAAAATAAATCCAAAATTGTATTCAGAAAATGAATTAGAGCAAATTACCAGACGATTTACATTGGAATTAGCTAAAAAAGGATTCATTGGTTAGTACGTAAACATATTTTAATTTTAAATATTCTTTATTTTAAGTGATCAAACAAATTTGTTGTTCAAAATAAAGTTTTATTCATCGTGACCTCAAAAAGAAATTATGTCAAACCACAGCGTGAGAAATATTGTAGGAAACGCCATGGCATAAATAATAGGGTTAAGCTCAATTGATGATGATAATAGGGTCATTGAAAAATGTAGGGTTTTAATAGGAAACAAATTAGTTATAAATTAAGCGTTCTTGCAGATCATTTATTTTATTTATTTATACCATTTATTGTGTTAATACAAGGTATCATATATTAATTAAATATAATTTATTTTTAATATCATAAATTATTTTCATTTTTAGGACCCGGTGTAGATGTACCTGCACCAGATATGGGAACCGGTGAACGTGAAATGTCATGGATAGCTGATACATATGCTAAAACTATTGGTTATTATATTTATAATTATATAACAATAAATGTTCTTGTTTTATTATTAATTTTAATCATATATTTTTATATTATCAATTCACATTCATACTTTATAATGGGTTCAACTTTTTCTATTATATTTCTTGAATTGAAATGTATGATAACCTTAACAAAAAAAAAATGTCGAACCATCTATTAATTATTATATTAATGTAAACATTATGTACTAAATTTATCTTTTTAATAGGGCATTTGGACATTAACGCTCATGCTTGTGTAACTGGTAAACCAATTAATCAAGGTGGAATTCATGGTCGCGTATCAGCTACTGGTAGAGGTGTTTTCCACGGATTAGAAAATTTCATTATGGAGGCCAATTATATGAGCTTAATTGGTACCACACCTGGATGGGGTGGTAAAACTTTTATTGTTCAAGTTAGTTTACATTATTATTATATTGTCTTTAATTTATTGTATGGTTTTTAATTATAATTTTATCACTCAAGGGTTTCGGTAATGTTGGATTACATTCAATGCGTTACTTACACAGAGCAGGTGCTACATGCATTGGTGTAATTGAACATGATGGTTCTATTTACAACCCAGATGGAATTGATCCTAAAGTAATTTCCTTGTGTTTATAAAAATTAAATAATATCTAAGCTTAACAATAATTTTTATTTCAGGCATTAGAAGATTGGAGAATTGACAATGGTACTATTTTAGGATTCCCAGGTGCTCAGCCATACACAGGTGAAAACCTTATGTATGAACCTTGTGATATATTAGTACCAGCTGCAACTGAAAAAGTCATAACATCAGCTAATGCTCATAAGATCCAAGCAAAAGTAGATAAAACATTAAAAATAGTTAAATAAAAAAGCATTTGATGTTAATATTATTCAAACTATTTTTTAGATTATTGGTGAAGCTGCTAATGGCCCAACAACACCAGCTGCAGATAAGATTCTAATAGAACGAAATATTTTGATTGTGCCAGATTTATATATAAATGCTGGTGGTGTAACTGTATCATTCTTTGAATGGTTAAAGAATTTGAACCATGTTTCTTATGGTCGCTTAACATTCAAATATGAGCGTGAATCAAACTACCATTTATTAGGTAAAATATATTATATAGAAATAATAACAGTGTAATAACAGTTTAACTTAAATTAACTTTTTGTAGAATCTGTGCAAGAGTCATTAGAACGTCGTTTTGGTCGTGTGGGAGGAAGAATCCCTGTCACTCCTTCTGAATCCTTCCAAAAACGTATATCGGGAGCATCTGAAAAAGATATAGTGCATTCTGGATTAGATTATACAATGGAACGTTCAGCTCGAGCTATTATGAAAACTGCTATGAAATATAACTTGGGCCTTGATCTTCGTACTGCCGCTTATATCAATTCAATTGAGAAAATTTTCACTACTTATAAAGAGGCTGGACAAACTTTCTAATTCTTTTGTTTCTGCTGTTTTGACAGAAGCTTAGGAATTTAGGTGTTGACAAACAAGCCAAATTCATATTTTTAACCACAATACAATTTTAATTATTATTACCAAATTGATATACGATTAGTTATTAATAAAACTAATTCAAAGGAATAAATAACATTTTCCTTATTAACAAAATTCATCTTTTAAACAAGACATGCTTTTAAAAAGTTCCTTTATAGTACAAAATCAATGTTGTTTTTTTGTAAAATATACATATTACATACATAAGTATTCATTTGAGTTCTTATGAATATCAAATTTCATATATTTCACAACAATGCATTTGTACTAAAAAATTATGATTTTATAGTATCAATATTTGTTGATAATAATAATTAAAATGTGTATTATTACAAACACAGCTATAGTTATAGTTGTGTTTGTAGTCCTAAATTTAATGAAATCATCATTTTATGATTTTGGCTAGTTTTCTTTATATAAAAATAATGAAAACACTGTTTAACTATATTGACTTATTTTGAAGTTTATGAAAATTCCAAACCATTTTTTTCCTTTTTACTTTTAAGAAAAGAAGTATACGTGTTTATTCAGTATTGTATAATAAATTATTCAATATTTAATTTTATGTTCTTCGGATAATTATTGTAAAATCTAACTTAATACAGAAATAAGTTTTAATTAAATTTACAAGTACAAATTGCTAATTCGTGCTCATAATATATCACAATAATTTTAATACCTTAATCGCGTAATTGAAAATGTGAGTAAATTTATGTTCTTCTCTATTTTATAAGGAATGTATTTAAATTATACATTTTAATTTCTTAATTTATACAATTTAAAATAGTGTAAATTAACAGGTCATCTCATATTCTATAAAATTATAAAGAAATAATAAGTTTAAAATTGTTAATGTTGTTTTGGAATTTTTTTATGTTTTTAGTTGACAATTTTAGAAACTAAGAGTATTAAAAACATTTGTTAGAAATTGTATTAAAATTATATTTATAACCACCGCTTAATATGGAAACTGATAATACATTCATGTTGTTAATATTGTATGTATTTTTATTTTAAAGTATGATTATAATCGTACAATTTTCTTAGTCTTTAAGTTTAAATTCTATATTTGTTATTATTGTCAAATGTCAATGATATATTAGAAATTAATTGTTTTAGTTGAGTTGTTAGTTTTGTTGAATCACAACAATCATCTAGCTGTACATTTTACTTATGTAGGCAATTAAAAGCCTAAACACGAAGTTCAAAGTTAGAAATCTGTTGAAGTAATTACCACGGATAACATTAAAAGGAGAATAAAACGAGTAATACAGTTTTTGGTACCAATGTTTGTTTTTGTTTTTGCTGAATCTTTAGGTCTATGCACGTAAGTGAAAACTCTTATATCAGGCTTATACATGCGGGTGTGGCTTCCTCTTAAGTATAAACTATAAGGTATTAAGGTCTATGGGCACAACCGCTATGTGTGGCCAGGGCAGGATTGGACAAATTCGGCTCACCGAGTTTTCCGTACTTCACCAGCCCATACTTACAAACCGATGGCCCTTGGGTACGTTCTTATTCCGTGCATAGTTTTTTTATTTTATAGTCCCCATTTCTTCATCTTTTAACACTTAAGGGTCCCGGTGCCAGTTTTTCGAATTTTCCACAGTTCCATAAAAATTGAAAATTAAATTTTATATTTTAGTTTCAACCTCGATTATAAGACTTTTCCATTAATCTACTACCCGATACCAATTTAGAGGGGGTTGATAGGGTGTATTATATCGAAAAAAATGACTACGGGAATAACTTTCAAGATTTGTAGAATTGTTGGATTCTTGATGGCTATTTTTTATCTGAAAGAAGACTTCCTACGACCCGAATCTCTTTGTATAAAAAAATTTGAAAAAAAATGTTTTCTATCTTGTATTTTTATTTTTTTTAGACATTTTGTAAAGTTTGAGAACAAAATATTGAAAAACAGATATCGATGCGGGTTGTAGAATATTTCCCTCTAGCAATTAAAAAAAAAATTATGAAATGTTGTTGATTTTACAAGGCGGTATCGTTTTTCCCGCAGAGTGTATTTTTGAGGACAAAATGGCATCGGCACCGGGCGCCTTAACAGATTTTCAGTCGGTGCGCGGCCCCCCATGACCTGAACGGCCCAGAATTGTTGCGGAGCACCGAATTTTACTCGGTTACTCGAGGGGCCCGTGTGTGGCTCACAGACTTCTATACTATTTCTATATAGAAATCATTGGAGTGGCCATTAGGGTAGGAACCCCGTACACAACTTTGAGGCCGCAACTTCATATTTTCGTAAATCGTAATGCACAAGTGTGTCATTAGTGTCATTTGGTTCACGGCCCATCTAGGTGGTCGTTCACGGTGTCAAGACGAGTTCATGGTTACAAGTTTACAACAGCCACAGCCCTCGGGCCACGGCCATTGATAATATTATCTACTATCTATATGTATTTATTATCTATGGCCCCGGCATCGGTTATCACTTAGGTTAGGAACAATTTCAAACCACGATTTAAGCACAGAACGATAAAAAGATAATATTATTACATTAAATTGTGTTTTAAACTAAAATAATAATAAATATTAAATAATAACAAAATATAATAATAAATAATAATATTATAAGTTATTTATAGTATTTGAATATTTCATAATAAAATTGCTTATCTAGTTATCTCTATGATATTAGACCAGAGACCTCTCAAGTCTCAGTTCAGTCTCTCAAAAATTCGAAAGTTTTTATTACCTAGTTGGTACTTTTGTAGGTACCAACTCAGTACTTTATTAGCAAGCTTAAAATTAATTTAATTAACTACATGGTATATAGGTATCAATGTTTGTGCAGAGATTCATTGAATAAGGGATAACATTGTACACACTAATAATATAATACTATAATATTATATTGTTTTACTTCCCTACATATACGAAGAAAATGATGAGACAAGCACAAGTTGTCCGTCCTCACAATTTGGATGAATATTTATTGAATTTATTAAAAAGTATCTACAAAACTAGAAACCTATCTGTGGAAGTAGGTAAACATTATGAATTTTAATAGAATAATAATAATTTTATTTTTAGTTAGTTTTAACGACGTATAGGTAGGTAGTAACTTGGATATGCAGTATATATTATTCATTTTTTAGTATATTTTATATTTTCGAGTTATAAAAATGTGTCCTAAAAACAGAAAAAATGATGAATAAGATGAATGCAGAATGACAATTAATATTTAAAATGTTGTTAAATAAAATTACATAAATTTAGATTTATTTTTCTCCAAGACTTCTCTTATTGTCATTACACTTTGATACATTAATAATTAATATTGTTTTTCATTGACCAATTAACTTATTTGATGCGTGCTTAGGTACTTATAGCTTTATTAGAAAATGAATGAAACCATGTTACAATTTATTATTTACTACCTATTTATATTTATATTTTGGAACGTTAGTTAAAACTTTGTAATTAATATTAATCATTTTTAATATATAATGTTATTATGTAATGTGCATTTATTATTATTATTATTATTATTGTTATAGTAAATCTTCTCTGCGTCTAGGTTGTTTGTATAAATCATTTGATTTTAATAAAACAATTTTGTTTTTGTTCTTAGGAAGTATCACAATGGTTGACTTCTGCACCTTTAAACTCATATTTCCGAGTTAACACCTTGAAGATCACGCCTTTAGAAGTTATGACTTCCATAAATGAACAAATATCAAATGTAATGTACCTATATATTGTAATTAATTTCATTCTTTTCCTTACCTAAAATTCTTAATTAATTTAGGGCCCCGATTTTCATAGTCGATGCTTAAGAAAAATTATTGCTCAAGCTATACTTATGACTCAAATGAAATTCATAAACGAGACTTTGGATTAAGAAAAGAAAAAGTGTTACTTAAATTAAGGTTGGTCAAGACCTACCTTAAGCATTGTGTTCGTTATAATCACAAATTTTTATTTTTAAATTATCAAAATTAGCTTAAGCAATACTTTTTCATAAGCATCGATTATGAATACGGCTCTTACACTTTGCATTCACTTATGTTACAGTTTTTAAAATATCATAATTGTTCTACGATAACTGTATGATTATAAATTAATTGTGAAAATATCATTAAGACATATCTAATTATAAAAAAAAAATTACATCCACATCTAATTCATATTATCATTGATTTTTATAGACACGTAGTCCATTCAATATGAATGATCAGCTACCAAATATTCGTACTGCATATATGTATTAGTTAATAATTTATTTCAAATAAATGACTTTACTTGATTATACTATGTAAATCATTTTTACATTTTGTTGTTTCTTTTATTAAAATAATGTTGTGTATGTTATAGTTGAAACGACTTAAAAATAACGAAAAAAAACAACATTCAGTTAGAGTACATAAACATTTGAGCGATTGTATAGTAATTTCCCCAATGGATAAGTCATTATTAGATTTAAGTCCAAAAAAGGAAGAAGTTATTGTCGACATTGCTACTGGCCAATCTGCATTACGAGGCTCTCATATATTTGCCCCTGGGATTATGGCCATGGCACCTGGTAAAATAAACTATGCTATTTGCAGTCTTGTAAAAAATATTTTTGAAAAAGTATGAAGATACTAATACTAGTATTCGAATAAAAAAGTATTAAAAATACTTTTAAAATACTATTATAAAAATTGTATTTAGAACACCATATAAATACTTCAAAAACTATGTAATTACAAGTATGTATTCAAATACTTGTATATGTAACATATTTTATTGATATGCCAATACAATATTATAATTGTAATAACCATCTTGAAATTAAAAAATATATTATATTGTATATTACATATTTTAAATTATTATTGATATTATTTTTATAATACTAATTACATGCATTTTTAATATTTTATTTATTAGAAGTACAAGTTGATTCATTCATATCAGTTTATGCAGACTTAGCCAAAGGGTGTAAACGAGGATACCAAAAATATTACGATAATCCAATGAAGATGTTTGTTGGCAATGGTATCGCCAAAATGAATCGTCGACAGTTATTTAATGGTGATATGAATCCTAAGTATGATTAAATGCGTATTATGTTTTTGATGCATTCCGTAATATACTTAATATTACATTTTAGAGGTATTGCGGTTGAGATGACTGACCCTACTACAGGTATCCCTTCATTTACATTGCCTAATGAATATGGAATGCTACAGAATTTGCCTTCAGTTGTAACTGGACATGCACTTGATGTCAATGAAAACAATCTTAAAGTATTAGATATGTGTGCAGCACCTGGTAATAAGACCACACACATAGCAATTTTAATGAATAATAAAGTGAGTTTATGTGGACAATCTTTTGACAGAACATTCTGAATCTAATGAATTTTTTAAGTTCAACAGATAGTATTACCTAACGATAGAGAAAAAATTTGTGTCATTATGTGAAAAACATTCAAAATTAATTAATTTTGTTTCACTATTGTTAGGGTTCAATAGATGCAGTAGATAAATCAAAAACAAAATTAAATAAAGTTGAACTTCGATGCAAACATTTTGGAATACAAAATGTGAAGATTCATCATTTTGATTCATTGGTTATTGTAGACTCGGACAATATAAATAACAGCGATAGTAGACCACCGTTCAAAAATGAAACATTCGATCGTGTATTATTGGACGCACCTTGCAGTAATCTTGGACAACGGCCATTACTTAAGATTGAAGTAGATAAAAATGTATTAAAACGTTTTCCTGCCTTGCAAAGAAAATTATTAATAAATGTAATTGGATAACATAATCAGTATATTTAAAATGTAATCTGATGGAATTTATTTAATTTTTTTTATGTTTTTTAGGCTATAAATCTCGTTAAGCCTGGTGGTATTTTAGTTTACAGTACATGTACAATAACGCTTGAAGAGAATGAACACAATGTACGTTGGGTTCTTGAAAAGTTTCCACAGATGGAACTAATTGCAATAAATTGTGAAGTTGGCAGTCCAGGAATTGCAACTCAAGTACATTCAAATAATGCTTTGTCTATTTTCCCTATCTTTATTTGTAAATATTTTGTTATAGGATGGATTAAATAAAGATTTATGTGAACGTGTAAGGCGTTTTGGTCCTGAGAATGCTGAAGAAGATTCTATCGGATTTTTCATTTCAAAGTTTCAAAAAAAAAGCTCAATAAATTTGTAGTTGTACATCATAATAATATTTGAACATAATATTAAATTATTTCTAAATTGTATCTTCTTTTGTTATGAATAAAATATTTCAGTTATAGTTTGATCGGGAGTTTACCAATTGCGCTTAAAATGACCTTTTCATATACCAATTCCGCTCAAAAAATTTTACACTACCTAAGGAAAAGTTATTAGTTAGTTATTAATTATCATCATACAATAACTTATTACACTAATCAATTTTTTGCGAGGATTAATGTATAATACGTAATATAATATAAATAAATAAACAATTTTTTTCTTCACATTTAATAAGTTACTTTTTGATCTTCAATTATATAGAATGTATGATAATGATGACTTGTTTTCGTCCATCACTCTAATGCATACTTCTGTGATGAAATGTCCGTAATAATAATAACGTTTTATAAAATTCTCGATACCGTTATATTATA
Source organism: Macrosiphum rosae (assembly GCA_016617965.1). Taxonomy (NCBI): domain Eukaryota; kingdom Metazoa; phylum Arthropoda; class Insecta; order Hemiptera; family Aphididae; genus Macrosiphum; species Macrosiphum rosae. Next base: position 715 of record WHPZ01578945.1, on the reverse strand, counting down.
ATGTATTTTAACCGCAGTCACTATAACTAGTAGTAATCAATTGATCAATAAATACGTTTTTAATTTTCAAGCATTTTAGTGTGTTGATGTTGATGGAATTAGATCGAAAAACAATATTTCTAAATATGAAAGTAGCCCAGGAAATTTGAATGCAAGCGCAATTGGTATATTGACCGTAAACAATAAAGAGCGCAATTGGTAGACTAACCGTAAAATATAACCTGACCCTAAAATATAAGCTGCGCAATTGGTATATTGACCCTAAAATATAAATTTTGTTTTGGCGCAATTGGTCCATGCCCGTTTGATCAGCTATGTCATGTATTTGATATAAAATGTATTCTATTTATAAATTTGTTTCTTAGCTTCTTCCCAATATTAAATACCATACATAGTGTTATAAATATTTATTATGGATTTGTTGAGAAGAGAAAAAGTTGAACGGAATTTTAGGAATTATGATGATAAATTAATTCAATTCACAACTCACGAGGGACCATTGAATGTTCAAATACCTAGTTCTGAGGCAGTGGCGGCGCCAGAACTTTAATACCAGGTGGGCCAGGCTGGGGCCCAAATTTTTTAGGGAGGGCCAAATTGTTGACTTGTTATATATAAACAATAGTGATGACAGGCAATTGCGCAGAGGGGTGAGGGGGCGGGGTCAACTTCCAATTTTTTTTACACTTCATCGTGTAAACTTACTAAAACAATG
>WHPZ01578942.1:0-11424 GCA_016617965.1 Macrosiphum rosae | reverse complement strand
TTATCTATTATTAAAACTAACTACATGTTATACTACCCTGCTATTATATTAATGTCATGTGGTAACTTTTTTAACAACTTGGACCTGTTCAATATGACTCTTAGCTTGTTAAATTGTCATTTTTAGATTATTACCTACTATTATATTAATTTTAATCGAATTGTTATATAATCAATTGTCTAACTTTTAATTTTCCCATATATACATATTATATTCTTTTTTTTTCTCACTTTTTTTCTCTCGTTCTTATATCATTTGTTTAATTTTTTTAGTATAACACACACCTATGAAACTTTCATTATTTTTATTATTGTAAATTGGAATTTTATTCCGTTAATAAAATTATTATTATTATTATTATTATTATTATTATATTACATAAATGTCATTTACTCGTTGTTATAATAATTTTTAAATTTAACAGAAAATATTTTTTTTTACTGCATTTTTTGATTCTTAACATAAGTTTGACTATTGATACCCTGATACAAATTTGTAGAGTTAAGAATTGAAATTTAGGTTATAATAAAAGTGTTAAATTAACCTAAGTTAATTTTTTTATATTTATCTCACATAATTTCTAAATAAAATTAATTATTGGTATTATAGTCTTTTGGTCACCATTTCTGGTGTTTTTATTGTATTGACTAATGGATATCACCGTTAATTAGAGTTAAAGTCCTGCCATGTTAATGTCTGTGTTCGTACATTGGCTGTTATACGATATAAAATGTATTTACAATATATAAGCATTTTTAAATTTTAATAGTATACATAATTATAACTTGCTTGAAATTGAGCAAACATATAGACACAGTTAATTTTCTTAACTTTATTTTTGTTAATAAGTCAATTTACCCTAGTATTAAACGAACAACAGAAGATTAGTTCTGCTGAACACAAATTTGCAGTGTTAAGCATGGGTCAGAGAGGAGAAAAAAATAGTGCACTTACATGCTCTTAATAATAACAATTGTATAGTTTAAAAAAAGAATTAATTCAATAGTTAAACAATTATAAATTACCAAATACTGTTTTAAACAGTAGAGTAAATGACGCTAGCTTCGACCATGAACACTGTTTTTTTGTGCTTTCTTTTTACGTGCTGCTAACATGTCATAAAAAGGATTATGACTAATACTTTGTCTGAAAATGGTAATAATGAGTTATTAAAAATAATCACATACACATGTTGACATATTGATTGTATTTTCTTTTGGCAGTTAATTTTGATTGAGATGAAATATGGTTTTATAATTATTGGGTAGGTTAGGTGATAAAAACCATACTTAATTAGTATGCAATAAGAAATTAAATAAATTCACCGTATTTAGTATATCTGTTGGAGGTGTTAAAATACTAATTAAAGACTTTCAAATGTTGAAGAGTTGTATAACGAAATAAATTGATAATTTACAGATATATTTCTAAATACATTTCTATAACGATTAATGAGTAACTATTGCAATTTAAATAAAAACCAAGTGTTTTCACATTTAAGATGATGGAAGTCTAACTTGCTTTACCCTAACCGTAACTGTAAATTATTTTCTTACAACTTACTTAAGGCATTTTGTCCATTCATCTTTTTCTTCTGCTGTAGCTGCTGACATTCTATACACGGTATGCTTACCTAAAATACAACCAATCAATTAAACCATGTAATAAATTAACATAATTAAGGCTGGTGAAAACAAACTATTTTTAAGGGGTTGGATTTAAGCAATATTCTATATCCACCGTGAGTGATGTGTAACTGTGTGTTTAGTGACTGATTATTAGTATGTGTAAGTTCCCGAATGCTTTATGTAATTATTAATTAAGGATAAACTACAGTAAAGATTCTTGAAGAATCCATAATGCACATACGCGCAGTCACTTGTCACTATATTTTGTGAATGAAAAATTTTCAACGTGAAAGTATCAAAAAGCGGAAGAAAAATTCACTCAGTATCAAAAGCCCGATTCTAATTTTTAAAACATATTTCAATTCCTTATTCTCTTTTCTAGGATATGTAGAAAATGGATTTTCGATTTGTAGTATTGTTTGATTAGTATAGTACCTATAGTACCTATAGTACTATTATTTTTCTTTTTTTTAAAAAAAACATTCATTTTTACTTTATTATTACTAAATAAGAAAAGAAAAGAAAATCTATCTCCTACATAACCTATAAAAGAGAATAAGGAAATCAAATATTTTTTCAAAATTAAAATTGGACTTCTGGAAGAATTTTTTTTTTTCACGAAAAAACGACCCATTTTCAACAATCTTAACAATGTTTTTAAAAATGCTATAAATATTTAGTATGTAAAATAATACATTTAAATATGCATTAGAACACATTAGAATGATAATTAATATTCTTAACAAAAATATCATTCATTAGATGTCGTTAATATCAAACATTTCCTTCAATTGTCGCCTGCACTAATAAGTAATTATATTTCAATTCTATTTCATTATACAGCAGAATCTGCTTATTACGATGCCATGAATAACGATATTCCGGTTAAAACGATTCCCAGCCATGTATTTGGTAGGTTTTATATCTCATGTGCATACTGTTTTTGTCATCCAGATATAACAAAGTTTTGGATATAACAATCTAGTGCTCTAGATCCCAGAAGATCATTTTAAGCGAATTTTTATTTTTATATACTGTATATTTGTTTATTGTTTTACTATTTTAATTTTGAGTTTTATCTACAAACCATATCAAACACTCAAAGTATGTTTATACAATTAGAAACTGAACAATTATTAACAGTGCAATAATTATAATCATTAAATTATTATTTTATCTTTATTCTCACCTTCTACTACTTTTCCTTCACTATCTGTTTTACAAGCTTTAATAAAGTCCGTAGTTCCAGGAGCTGCATACAACTCAAAACAGTGTGGTTTATGGCGATCAGATACTTCTCGTACTTCAATATTTTCTAGTGGAATTATTCCTCGAGGTTCCTTGTCGGTTGTATATTCAAAATAATACAGACAATTATCATTTAAAATGAACCAACGACGCTTCCAACTTTTATATCGGCCACCTACAAATTTTACATTTTACAAAAGTGTAATATATTACATTAATCTAATATAAGTATAATACCTTGTTTCCATAACCATCCTTCTTTGTCTGGGTTGAAGAATGTATGCATTAAGTCATTACCATCATCTTCAGGAATTTTAAAAGGCTCTGTTTTTATGCTATCATATAAACTCTTTATGAACAAAAAATTAAATAATTAAATAATTAAAAAATATATATTTTTGAAAAAATGTCTACTAAATTCTTTAACCCACAATTAAAAGTTCTCTAGGTAAATCTCCACCATTGTTGATACCACGATTCATTTGTATAAATTGTTCAACTGATGGTTTATCTTTGACACTAGGGTTATGAAGACTTGTGTTTAACATTATAATAGCAAATGACAGAACATAACAAGTATCTAGAAAAATATTCAATTAAATAAAATTATCAAGAATAGTTTATAAGCATATTACCTGTATTGGTAAAAATATTTGGGTTTAATTGACAATATCTTTCTGCAAAACACTCCATCATTCTATCAATTTTTTGTGCTTCGCCAGGCAGTCGAAAACTCCATAAAAATTGTCTAAAAATATATCACATTGTCCATTAATTAGTCAGTAGAGTCTATTTAAATTAAAATTGTTTATGATTAATTTAAATTAACAATAGAATTTACGATTAACTAATGGTTATTGGTTATACTCTACAGTATTTTAGTTACAATTACATCGTAATACATTTAAATTACATTTTAATTATAAATGTATTTTATTTTAAACAATAATTAGTAACAATTAAATATTGTTTAATGAAGTTTCTATCTAAAAATTAATAGTTTACAATAAATTAATTTTATATTAAGTTAATTATTTATATACTTGATGAGTAATTAAATCACCTACCTTTAGTATAATTATATTATTAAAATTTAGAGGAAAAGTAATTAGCGTATAAAAATGTAATATTGTTGTTTCAGCTACTAATAAAATAAAGAACCACTATTTAAAATATATTTAATATTATTTAATAGGTATTACCCTTTATTAAGTATATTTTCTCTATATCTCACATATTTAGTAAAACCGTTTACAATTACATAGGTTAATACAAAAATCATTAAACAGGACTATCCTATTATAAACAAATTTAACTACTTTTATAATCATATAATTACCTAACCTAACTTTACAGATGTGTACAATATATTGGTTAGTACAACACATTTTAATATGAGATAAAAACTAAACATAAGGCCTTTAATTACAGTTGGTTCCTAGGTATATCATTTTGTATTTACCTAAGAGCTTGAACCAGTATGAGATCAGTAAAATCATGCAAGGAAACAAATTCTCTTAAAACTCTTTCGTTAAAATCATTTCGTTCCCCCAAATAATCGCCAATTGCCGTTTTATTTAGTCCTTCTCCTTTATAGAGGAAAGCAGCAACATCAGCTTCATTGTGATTTAGTAGACCATGTTCAACAAGAAATTCAATTCCTTTCTTTGGGTCCATATTGAATTTTTTACGACCAATTGATATTTGTTTAGCTTTGGTTTGATTTTTACTAAAAAAAAAAGAAAAATAATATTCATTATAAATTAATCTACTACATGAAACAAAATTGAAATAAATGGATATAATAAATAACAATAATTACCTATCATCATTGGAATCCATATTTTCCATTTCACTAACAACTTCGGATAACTCATCTTTCAATTGCTAAAAAATAAAATAAAATATTAAGATATGTTAAACAATTTATACTGAACATTTATAACTGCACTAATAAATTCACGCTAAAAATGAATAACATATAATATGCAATATTAATAAAATAAAAGAGCGTGTTTGTTTTTAATGTAGGTACAGCATGTGGTACATCTAAAAACTGTTAAAATTAAGTATAAAAATATTTATTTTTTTAGGAATGTTAAATAAATTAATAATCAATATTGTAGTTAGAAATAATACATCAATATGGTATAGATAACATACCAAGTTTATAATACAGTCTAAATTAATAATGTAAATTTTCAATAACAAAAAATTGTTTTGCAAGTTTATCTATTTGTTTCAAGTACTAATATTAAATTAGATAAATACATGTGATAAAATGTGTCATGCATTAATTTAAAGTGTGAGTATGTATTAAATATTACTAGGTAGGTACTTATACCTAACTAAATTATAATTATTTGAAATTAAAATTTTTGTTTAATTTTAAAAATCCTAAAAATTATCTAAGATAAAGGTAGGTATATGTATTAAGTTTTTAATATCAATTTTGTAAACTAAGTAGTTATTAGTTATTAGAGTTTTCCCTTAAAAGTGTTCTTAAGTAAAATATTTTTATTATAACTCTAAAATGGTTTTTTATTCTGTATATTAAGTAAATTAGTTAAGTAAATATAGTACGCATATAAAATACGAAACTAAATTTTATATTTTTTAAATAGGTATTCATTATTGAATCTGACAAAAAGATAACAGCATTAAACACAATACAATAACAAAATACTCGTAACCTAATTGTCAAATAAAAATATGAAAGTAGTAAAAATATTGTTTTTGTATTAGTTATGGTAAGATACAAAATAACGTGTACCTATAATAGATCAATATCCAAACATTAAATTCCATAGGAACTATTGAAAGTTAATGAAATACTAGTATTAACTAGGGCTGGGCCGATATGCAAAACCGATATTTGAACCGATATATAAAAAAAAAAAAACAATTTATCATTATAATATGTATAATCTAGTATTTTCAACTCTGCGGTTATAACTGTAAACACTAAACGTATTTATTTATAATGATGTTATCATGTATTATCGGGTATTTTATAATATTGGTTCGTGCGTTTGAATATATTGGTTATCGGTTTTAAATTTGCATAACATATCGGATTATCGGTTATCGGTTAAAAGTGATATCGCCCCATCCCTAGTACTAACCTAATTAAATATTAATCATATTAATTAAGCATAATTGTTTTATTCTAAATAATTTAAACATATTAATTGATTTCAGTATCATTTTCTTCATTCATCTGTTTTCACATACAATTTTATTTAATGGATCGTTTTCAAGGTTAAATTAATGCATCAAAACGACATATGGGAAATATGCAGATAATATACAATTTTATACTAACCTGTATTTCAAGTAATAATTCTGCCTTACGACGTCTTATTTCGATTAACAATTTTTGTTGATCTGTCGAAAGTTCTAAAATAAAAATAATAAATTATTATAGGTTATCAATCATAATTATTTTTTATTCAATTATTAAAAAAATAATAATTTATAATTGTTTAAGTAATGAATGTATAAAAAACATTTTTTAAAACTTTTCTTTCTTAATTTATAATAATGGAATATTTTCCTTTAAAACTTATAGGTATGTTGGGTTTTATTTTAATCCATATTAATTGGATAATAGTTACAGATATAATATTCCATTTTTAGACAAATTGTAAAAAACAAATCTTATACCTGATGTTTTGTATTAAAATATAATAGCAAAATACCATTGAGTATAAATAAATGGAAAACAACTTTTGAATAACAATATAAAAAAAAATGTATTTAAAGCTATAGAAAAAACGATTTGTGAGAAATTTAAATTAACTTATATTTAGCACTATGCTAAAAGTTCAGTTATGATATGAATAATTTTAACTGTGCAGAGGTATGGTAACGCATTTAAAATAGACTAGCACCATATCCTAGACCATATCTGTATGTATATGAAGATGTAGAAAATACTTGCATTATAAATGCCTATTGTTTGATTGATTTAATTACCAATGACTTAATTATAGTGTCATGGTTTTCAAATATATTAAAATGTATGATTTTAGAAAGCTATATGCCTATATACCTGCATATATATACACCTGGCATATTGTATCTTTAATTTTTATATTTTGTTGGGTAATTTGTGTACAATATATTTATATATGTAATAAATATATTAGTATTATCATAGTAAATCACATAGGTGAATCTAGCCCTCCAAGACTGATAGTGTACCTATTATGTTTACAGGTGCTTAAAATATATTTATAATTTTACATAAAATATATGAACTATCCTAACCTAGATATACATGGAAATATATTCAAAACAGTTAATTCTATTATTATATTTTATTAATGTATTTATTCAGTTACATTTATTTCTACTGTACATCAGACAGTGGAACAGCACAATAGTGTCACTCCGTGCGCTAACTATGTCTAGTGCGATTATAGACATATTATAAAAAAATATAGCTGGGACATAAGCCCCTTCAAATAAGTTTATCAAGCTCCACTTATGAGTAAAACATATTACATATGAATATTTTTACTTTTCATTATGTATTTAATTTTCTGATAAGTATTGGAAGGTTAATTACTTTTGAAAATTACTTATCCACAATATTGACGACAAATATTGAAAGAATTTATATTAAATTCCAAAAATAGTTATAATCACACAAATATTACTATAATGATTTATACATACTAAATTTAAATATTTTAATTAGTACAGTTTTTAATATAATTTAAATGTTCTTTAAAATATAAGAAAAATATTACCAAAGAATTAGGTATTAACTATTTAATTAATAGGCATATCAGAGTAGAATATTAGTTATTAAAAATGCCAAAGAGTAGGTATCTGTTAAAAGTCTTTCAAGCTTAGACTTAGGGCCAGTTGTACCATCTCCGATTAAAGTTAACCGGAGTTTAACTGGTCGAATTTGCCCGGTTAATTATCTGTTATCAGCTGATTAAGCGTAATCGAAATTGAACCGTAAACAGTACCTATAACTGGCCCTTAGTATCAATTATTCAATTTGGAAGTGGAAATTTATCATGCAAAATTTATTGTTTGATTTGTCATAATCTTATAAATTATTTTTTATTAAATATTAACCATTATACCTGCATTAATTGATACTCAAATTAATATGTATGCAAAAATAAATTTGTAATAAATGGAATTATACAATATTTAGAGGGAAAATTATAATTAATGAATATACTGGACCAAAGCGACTAGAAGTGGCAAATTCTGGTTAAATGTTGTATAAGTATGAAACAATATGAATACAAGTTATATTTTAAGATTATAAGGTATGATTTGACAAATATTAATATTTATTGATCAATAACTATCAGTTGTTATAAAGTTGTTGCCCATTATAATGTTTTGCATTTTGGTAAGCTTAGAAAGTACACCTACCATTAATGTTAAAAGTGTCATTGATGTACGGAACGTTCATTTTAGATCCTCTCAGTGTACTTCATAATCGCAGCATTGGTAGCATGAATTCGATCATGGTCGTTTTGTACCTCACCACTGTTACGGAGAAAACGAAATTTTTGATTGACAAATCTCGTTTAGTTGAGGACGACACGTCTCCACGATGGAACAAGAATTTACGAAGTAATTCCCGTACTTGGGTTATTCGTGCAAGATACGTTTGGAAAACCGATCGTCGTAGTCGAGCCTTGATCCTCAGTTGCTTCAGAAAAAGATCCTATTCGCGGACGAAAAAAAAATATTCCTTGACTTCACGTACGATGTACATTGGATATTGACATATTGTTATTATAATAATATCAAAACATGATAACGCGTCTTTTGTGAGATTTGAAAAACAAAAGATTTCCTTGGTCTGTGATAACGGCGTATTGGCCGTAGATGATGGGCGTACGGGAAGTACGGGACTGCTTGACGTATCTCCGGAACCCGACCACAGCTGCTGCTACTGCTGCAGAATAGAATATTACTATAGATAATCTCCGTCACCAAAACCCGAACACGCACACCCACACGCGAGCGTCAACAGCCACTTCCGTATGACGTCACACCCGACGGGGAAACTACACGGTAGTTTTTGTGTACGGTAGTTACCGTGATCGGAATACTATATAGGTCTAATTATTTTGATTACCGCAGACTAGACAATATTATTATCGTACTGATAGTGATAAATAATAATCTTATTCTATAAATATATAAACAATATTATAATAATACTTAAAATATTTAATTCATAACTGACTAACTGAGACTTGAGAGTTGAGAGTATAGGTAATAGGTATATTATAAACAAGATTACAAGCAGAGAGTAACTTGTAAGTTGTAAGTAATCTGCTAAGTGCTAAGCGACGATGCATCCGTTTTGACTCTCGAGGATTTGCATAGGTTATATCCTATGCTCTATAGGTACCTAGCGTAATTGTTGTTGTTGTTATTGTTGTTGTTACCTATCACGTCTGGGGTTTCTTGAGGTTATTGCTTGAGTAGCATGACAACATTTAAATGGTTTATGGTATTCAGCAAAACGCGTTCCAGCTAATAAGAGGACGTTGCCGTTACGTTATCGCTTCTACGCCAGATCAAAGGAAACGGTCAGCATTCCTCTCGAGCAAAGTTTTCCACTTCAGGAAACGTTCTCGTCAAATTATAATAATAATAATAATGTTACAAATTATACCTATTGACTTATAATGTTACTTTCTCTGGTGTAGGGTGTATGAATACTGTTAAACACAAGCCGGGATTGCAACTTCAGTACCTGTTGCAAGGAGGCTCATACCGAAACACCAAACTACGTAAGTGAAATATTTATCTAATGGCACTTTGCCTTCTGTAATAAATTTAATACATTCTCCTGTTATCCTGTTAATAGCATTTATTTTGAAGTCTAGATTTTGAAATGTAGTTCCATATATTATGACGTTGGTACGTCTGCACTAGGTAGTGTATTTACTATTTTTTGGGTTCATTTAAGGCCCATAGTCCGAACATTAGATTTTGGATTAGGTACCTAGATAATTTTGATTTTTGTATTTTAAATTTCAATATTGCAATTTGCAGCTGTGTATAGTATATAGTATAGTATTTATCTTTTGGAAACAGTTCAAATTAACTAGGTAGTGAGTAGTGAACGCTCTAGTCAATTTATCTATAATAGTTTAAAGAAAATGCATTAGGTATTTTATGAACATAGTTATGAAACAGAGTTGTACAGTGTTTAAATAAGTACACAATCCATGATATCCAATTACTAATAATTTTTCATACAATATGGCTAGATTAATGTAATAGCATAATTATTGTTAAGGGCAACATTGTACTAGATATTTTTCATAATTATTTTAATGACTATAGTGTATTCTGTGTACATGTACCTATAACAAATATATGATTTATATTAATTATAGCAGTTATTAGTCGTATTTATTCATATTATAAATTAATTAAAAAAATATAAGTACCAGATTTAGTTTATAAATTAAAATAATTTTATTTTTAGTTATTAGTACAATAATTAATATTATAGCCCTAGTTATTATTATATTTAAAGAAAAGCAGATATTACAATTTGTAAAATTAAAATATTCTGTTAACTAGGGAGACTAAACTTATGTTTGGGATTGTTAAGTTTGGCCACCCTAGTTGTCCCAATACTAATTAACTAATAGAAATTAAAAGTGTACAGAGCATGACCGGCACTTCTATGAATATGACTCGGGGCCAGTGTTGTAAATAGTACCTTTTAAAATAAAAATATAAACCTATTAATGTTTTTTGTTTGTATCTTGAATCATCTGAATAATGTATTAGTTGTTATAAATTTAAATATAAATTAGTTATATATTTTTGTAAATGGTAAATTAGAAAAATACTAAACTAAAATGTAAGTATTAAATACTGACAAATTGTAATAATAAAAGTTTTTTTAATACTAAAAATAATTCTTGCACTTAAATTTTAAGTACAGGACAATTAGTAGGAAGCACTTAAATGATTGAAAAAAGTATATTATTAAATCTTACATAACATAGGAAACAAAATGTTCTACGAATGACAGTTTATTCCCTGAGAATAATTGTTTTACCTGGAAATAAGAATCTTGTTGCTATTACTATAGTACCAGACTGTAAATACAGCTTAAATTACCTAATATTTTAGATATCTTGAACCAAACTCATAGATTGCTCTAAGATGAAAGTTTATGTAACTGATCTGTTCATTTATTTATCTTTTTTATTGGTTTATCTATTTATTAATTGTTTTTGTTGGATGAGATAACTTTTTCTTCATAAAAACCACCCATAATTAATATTATAACATACAATTATTTTAATTTTTATAGAATGTTTTAGGTGTTAATATTAATGTAAGTAGACTGTAACTACTTTTATTTCAATAATTGACAATATTTATTATATATTGATTTAATAAAAAAATATTTCCTATTATTATTTTTGGACCATGCTCTCAGATTTCAGTCAGTAAATGTTATTGTTTTATTTATATACTTACTAGTTTATTGTATACCTATTTTTGAGACCTACTATATTTCATATAG
>WHPZ01578936.1:0-21736 GCA_016617965.1 Macrosiphum rosae | reverse complement strand
TTTTTATATACGAAAGTACGACATAATCATATCTGCAATACCCAAATCAGTTGTTATAAATTATAATAATGAATGAGTAATTGAAAAGTAATACATTTAAAATTTAAAAACCAATTAATGTGTTGTAAATTGAATACAGTTTCTAAAAATATGTAATTTTTGAAATTTGATTTGAGTTTTTAAAAATATGTCAAACAACGTATGAAATATAAATTTAAAAACTCGATGGGAATTAAATCCGATTATCCAATGACAAAACATCTTTAATTATATTTAAAACATATATTTTTTACCCGAATAAAGCTTATAATATACAAAATGATTCACCAAGCATGCTTACCCTAATTTTCTCCTTTAGCAAATAGGTACTAAATTCAATTTTGCATCTATTACATATTTTTGGGAAATCATTATACATAGGTACTTATGTATAATATTATACACGTTTTAATGAATCAGAAAATATTCACTCAAATTTAAATGTAATGAATTGAACATTTAAAAAAAAAATCAATAGATTAACAATTTACACAAAAATTGTGATTTCCGTTTATCAACATTTTATACATTAATTATTATGATTATATTAAAATGTTTCAATTATGTTTTATGATAAACTGTCAAATATGTATTCGGGTATTAATTAATAGTACCTATCAGAAAATAGTTAAAATAGTTCAAGTTGATCAACTATATATAATATTATATTTGACGCCATAAATAATATACGCTGTGTAGCACGAATGAATTAAATCTAATAGTAAGGCGTTTTTGAAGAAATCCTTCAACTGCACCGTTTTGATTAAATATTAGATTAATATTTTTATGGTAATTATTACAGTATTCAATTAATAAAGATAACGATAATAGATATTTCTTTTAAGAGGGTGTAACAGAAAAGTTGATTTAATAATTTTCAAATAACGCCAAATACCTATAATATTATATATTAAAAACATATTATTTTAGCAACAGTTAATAAATTATATTTTCAGTTCAATCTAATAACGACAGTGCAACGTTGCTTGCAATCGTTGAAAACACCTATTCACAAAATAATTTGAAAATTCGAAAAATTCGAAAATTCAAATTTAGAGAATGGTAAAACACTGCATTAAATTATGACTTAGGTAATTATTTTATTTCCCTAAATACAAAATACGATATAATATAAAGTTACTGTGTTTCTCGGGATGACACGCACGTCCGCTGTTCCAAACTCTAGAAGCCCTCGTCAGTCGTCATCATCATCGGATAAAATATGTATTGTCATAGGTAGTATACCTATATAGGTACGTTATAACTTTAATATTATAATATTATAGCATACAGCCGTGTACAAAACCCGGCAGCACTGATTCTCGGGTCGTCTGTTACACCTATAAGGTATACATTATAATATAATGTATGGTACCCCGTTAGGGTCACACGCCGATGACCAGCTGTACAGGGGGCTTTATATAATTGTCTCGTGTTTCGTCCCATACAGAGCGGCGGCTTCGGAAGATGCTCCCACAGAAATAAAAAACAATTTGAAACAAAAAAATTCACGAGGGCGCCACCCCCGAGTTCGCAGTGTCAAAGTTCACTCCCAACCCTTATGTTTATTATGTATATATGTATGAATGCATGTATGTATGTTTATATAATATTATACCTGCGCAGAATCTTTGGTTGTCTCCTGGTGGCGATGCGACCCATCGCGGTCTACCGACGTCGTTGCATATAGAAACCTGCTATTTATATAGGCAAATGTGTATGCATAATATATAATATCAATGCCGAACGGGTGATATGCAGATAAGTTGTCATTCGACTACTTGGGATAGCGCGGCACTCATGGGTCCAGATGATCAGCTCCGATTATATACCAAAGGAATTATATTATTCGATCGCAACGTTTTCACATGCACACACCGCAATATTGCTGATGCAATCAGTATCGCGAAATAAAGTGATCGATAGACGATGGACGGATGATGGACGATTCTGGTTGTACCTATAACCCGATTCATATTTCATATACCTAGGTATGTCATTATTATTACTGTAGGTAACTTTTTAAAAATTATATATAGCCGTGTAGGTATCTGTTTTTTGAGTTACGAATATTTTACTGGAATATTCAGTGTTTAAAAAATCTGTTTTTAACCTTTGCACGATTATAAATATTATAACACACATATTCCATTAGTAGCTTACGCTGTCACTTTTTCAGTTAACGATTTTTGGCGGAAACATTTTAACCAAATATCCGCATTACTTCTTACTGAAAAACACCGAATAATTGCACATAATTTTAAAGTTTTTTTTTTACCATAAATATGTTTTTGGGCTGGATATAAGGTTTTTTGGTTACCGATTTTTCGTAAGGTTTTCTTTGTCATAGACCACGGTTATTTATTAACAAAAACATATTTATGATTCGTATATTTTCCTTGTAGAGGAAAAATATAGAGATCAAGCTATGGTTTTTTCATATATTTTTAATCGGTAGCCGTTATATAGTGGCGGACGTTGCGGTTTTTAGAAGTTATTACAGACATATAATTATAGTATTATGACGTAATGGGCACAATAATTAATTCCATTTAACCTAATTATTAGCTGAATAGTAGTTATTATATGGGCGTATTTCCTACCTTATCTTATTTATTGTGTTACTACCTATTTTAATTGAATAGGTATAGCTTAAAATAGGTATTACTGAAATATAAAACACGTAACACGCTGGGATCTTCTCAAATTATTAGTATTTTTATTAATATTGCATACATATGTGTGCATAGATCTTGGGAGATTAAACAGTTTAAATATTTAAATAAATACTCGGGGCTTAAGTATTCTAGCTATTTAATAATTTATTATTAAATCTTAATTTTTATAAATAATTTTAATAATTTGTATATAAATTATACATGTGTATTTTTTAATATTAGGTATTAATTAAATTTTTTTAACATATTTTATTATTTTTACAATGTAATTTTAAATTTCAGTTAAAACTTAAAACAAATTTTTGTGATAAAATTCAAAACATGATATTATTATGTATTACCTTTATAAATATAAAAAATTATACAAAATTAAGTTGAGTCAGACGATGACAATGATGAAAGAGAAAGATCTTGGGGGTGGGGGCATGGTTCATCAACTAGCTGTTTATCGTTTTTTGTCTCCAATTTTATAGTGCAGAGCTCTTAGTTATTGCCTCCTTCAGTTGAGTTGAATCTTGATGATTGTTTAGCCTGTTCTTTTAGTCAACTTTACACCCGAATAAACATATTTGAATGTTCAATTCTACTTGAACTGAATATTTATAAGTTAAATATAAATCATAAACATATTTATATAGTATATAAGCATTATTATTATAATAATTAAAATTATTATTTTATATATTAAAATTATTATTTTATATATTATGTTTATTATGTATTATTATTTATTAGTGATAAAAGTTATTATGCTAATTTCTATATAGTATAAAAATAAATCGCTGAATGTGTTGCTAAGCGCAAATATCGAGAGAAGTTAAATCGATTTCGCTAATTCATTTTTTATAATATTCCTTAAGGAAGGGGATGGTTCTTACGGACAGAAAAATTTAGGAAAACCCACTGGAAAAGTTAAACTGTGGCGCAACAGTGTATTATATATATTGGTTGCTATTGGTTAATACGGCAATTTCTTGATTTGTATTATTATTTTATTATAATATTTAAATATTAAAAAATATTTATGTCATAACAAATAACTAATAATAATAATCACTTATTTAACATTACTCAAAAACAATGGTATGTTGTATATGGTCTAAGGTAAAATGTAAATTGTCTGTGGTAAAATACTAAAATGTAAACATCTCTTTGCTGTGCATCTATAATATTACTAAATCTAAAAGCCACAAATTTCTATAAAATTAAAAAAGTGTTGTGTGTTTGTGACTTACTAAATATGCCTTCTATAAGTTTAGATTCACAAATCATCCCCTTAGGTCCAACCAGGGGATGTGCTCAAACGGGGATTTAGAGTTTTACGGTGGAATTTTTTGTTTATAAATGGTCGCCATGGGTTTTAAAGATATTACAATAATAATTATTGGTTGCCGTATAATCGTAATTAATTACTTTACATTTTTTTCATCACAGTTACTTTTCTTACAATATCATAAATTTGAATTCTTTATTAGGTAGGTGGCTAAGGTAATAATGGTAAATTGGTAAATGGTATTCGATAGTCGATATTAATATACCTAATATTTAGGTAGGTACCTTTAACCTGAGTTAATTACAGATTTTTATAATAATCAAATAACATTATTACCTTAGCCACCTAATTAAGTATTCAAATTTAGTAAGCAAAGTAACTGTAATCAATTAATTATGATTATAATAATAATTATTACAACAATAGTATCTAGGTTTATTTGATGATTGCAAAGATATACTAAATTAACTATTAAAAGTAAGATAGAAAACGTTGTGTTTGTAAAAATCCAAAACTAAAAATGAGGGAAAGGGATGAATTCCAACTCCTAAGTTCATACTTTGCATGCGATACCATTATAGGGAATCTATGGTTAAAATTTCAAGTTTATACCACTACGAAAAGAGCACCACAAAATATTGCACTTTTTTGTTGCACATATTAATGTCAACAATTGAATACTATTTACCAATTTACCATTATTACCCATTATTACCTACCTAATAAAGAATTCAAATGTATGATATTGTAAGAAAAGTAATTGTGATGAAAAAAATGTAAAGTAATTAATTACGATTATAAAAATAAATTAAAATAATAATATTGATTTTTATGATCATAATATGTTAAAATAAAAATAAAGAAACACGTCTTTTTTCGTTTTAATGAAATTCCATATCATCGTTCCATAATCTTTTAAAAAAACCCGAGTACAACGACATAAGATACACTCTGTATAACATATGACATTATATTTAAGTTGTAGAACTTCGTAATAATTTAAACTTTATACATTTGAACCTATAAATACACCTAGTTGCCTAATTTATAAAAATGTAAAGAATATTTTCAAATCACAGAATAACTAAAAACAAGGTATAGATCAAAAAGTAATAATGAGTTAACTATTTTAGTTCTGAGCAAAAATAGGGTGGCATTTGATTAATAATAACAAAATAAATGATTTCTAAACAATTATTGTTGTGTCTGTTACCAAGTTTTGGAGCAGAAAATTTGTTTTGATATTTTACAATAATACTAGATACTTAATTAAACGCAAACTTATGATTATTTTGCCGTAATTTGAGAAAATATTAATTGTACAAACTTGAAATTTTACGTCATTATGTATAATATTATTTTCTATACAGAATGAGTTATTTAAACACATTTTAAGGAGATTCGATACCGTGATTTTCTGTTTTTGTCTGACATAGTATTTTAGATGTGTTTTTTGCCCAACATACCAATTGATCTAATGAAGCGATAAGAATTCTGAAAACCGATTTGAATTTGTCGTCAAGTTTGCTTGAAATCGACTTTCCCACATTTTTGATATTATCCCCCAAATTTTTTAAAATGTCATATTCAAAAAGAGTATTAAAAATTCTGTTATTTCAATTTTTGGAGAAGTTAAAATCAAAAAATCAAAAATGTGGGAAAGTCAATTTCAAGTAGATTTGACGAAAAATTCAAATCTGTTTTCAGAAATCTTATCGCTTCAATAGATCAATTGGAATGTTTGGCAAAAAACACGTCTAAAATACTATGTCACGCGTGTGTTAGGCAAAAACAGAAAATCATGGTATCGAATCCCCTTAAGGTGTTTATAACGCGAAATCAGAAATGTAGTCTTATAGAATTAGAGATGGTTCGTCTCCGCTCAGAATCGTTTTTCATATTATGCAATGATTAATATCATTGAATTAAAACTGTACCGACATATTACAGTGTCGTACTCAATAATGACATAAGAAGGTACACTTGAAATTTACTTTACAGCAGAGCAACTTTCTTTGATTTTTTTCGTTTATATTCTTATAACTGATTATATGATTAAATAAAATAACGAATAATTTATAATAAAACTGTCACAAATTTATAATTTAAGAATACAATTATTTTAAGATTATACGAAACTTTGGTAGATATGATATTTGAATGTTTAAAATAAAAATATTACTTAAACTATTTACAATAAATTATTGTATAAATTAAACAGATTGCAAAACAATTAATTTAAATTAAATTTCTCAAAATATCATCGTTTATTCTTATTACGTTTAATTGTTTAATATTTAAATTTGCGACCATATTTAAGACGTTACAATTTGTTATATATTTTATATAGATGTATAATCATGTCATTTACGTAGCTTTCAACCGGTTATCATTTAATCTGTAGCTTACAGGCATTACTATAGGTATGCACTGGCGAAAACTAAAAATATTTTTTTATGACGTTGATCCCGATGATTAAATTTTTTGATTTCCAAATAGTAGGTGACCTTATAGACAAATATTAATGTGCCTAATAATTAGAATATTTATATTTAACTAAATATAATGTTATCACATACTATTAGGTACATACTAATAAAAACAAATAGATATTAGTATAACAAGAAAATATGAAGGAGCTGATTTAGGTAAGTAAACTTAAACCAATTTAACATATCTAATACAAATTAAAATATACTTGTAGTTGAAAACTCATACATATAATTATAATGGCTTATTTGATTAAAAAAAAAATGTATAATATTATGAACAAATCATTTGATGGATTTTTATATATGAATTTATTGACAAATACGATTATTTTTAATAGTTTAAGTTATTGAATACCAAGGTAATATTTAATTAATTTAGGTAATTTTGTCTACTCGTTATGTAGGTGAATTTATTTTATTCTTAAATTTGGAAAGCCATATATTTATTTATTGAAGAAAAAACGGGTTTGAGCCCAAGATACACTTTTAAGAATTTGAGGTATATGGTTACGAAATAATAATTAATATAAGATAATAGCACCCGTAATATAATACCGTAATATAAACACCAGTATATAATCTCCGTCTTTCAAACATATACAACAGCAATTTGTAAGTTTACTATAACCAATTGTATCAGGTGGCAGGTACCTATGTTGTTTTTAAAACTAGAGTAAATGCATTCACTATAGGTCCATTTACAAAAAACTTGCAAATTTAATTCATAAGTAAATTATCAACGAAAGCCTCCAAAATATTCTAGATAATAATTTTACCTTTCAATTGAAATATTTCATATTAAAGTCAATTAATTCTATTTTTTAAAATAACAGAGTAATTTTGACATGTTGTACGGTTTATAAGACTGGGACAAGTAGACAACACACTCAGATGTGCCGTCCTCTTAAGAGACCAAAATAACATTTTACAATATAATTAAATTAAATAAATAATTACGGATCGTCGTTGGTACTAATATTTATAAGGATGTTTTTTGAATAGTTAGTTGTGTAATGTGGAATGAAAAATAGAGACGAATTGCTAGCGCATCGTGCAGGATTTAAAGCTAAAAAGGAAGAAGAGTCTAAAACATCAGAAAGGAGCTTATGGGAAAAATAAAGATTATCTGAGTGTCGGGCACGGAGCAACTAAAGAGCATAAGTTATAAGGAGAGGGAGTAAAGAATAGTATATAATATGTGTGAGTGAGGAATTTATATTTAGGACAATATGTAGCATGCATTTTAAAAATATTCACGAACCCCTTCAACTTTTTGACTAGCATCAGCTGTCCAAGTGGAAAGTGCCCCATACGACCGAGCTGTATTCAACAATAGGTCTTAGATCGTCTAACAAGAACACAATAAATTAATTTCAGATAGCAAGATAGTTTGAATTTACCAGATATACTTGTCTAATGAAACCCTGCAATAAATTGGAATTCAATGGTATATAATATCATTGTATAAGAAATACGGTTCTGAGCGTCGTCAACCTACGATATTATATTACTAAGTACCTATATTTTATGATATTATTGTGAATAAAGTAATTTATATATAACCTATTTACGTGGAATCTTGTTTTAAATTTGCAATCCTTATATTATATAAAAGTTGAACATTTTATACATTTTTAACTACAAAATAATTATTAAATTTTAAATTTGATATAATTTGTCAAAATTCGAACTTTAAATTCTTATAAAATAATTTATTTTTAATATTTTTCAACTGCTATTGTAACAATATATCAGGATTCAGGAACCTTTTGTTAAATGTTGAGGCTTTTTTACACAAAAAATACAATTTTATTGACATTTATAGAAAAAAAAAAAAATTGAAAACTGGCAATGTCCGTAAACAGCTTAAAAAGTATCAAAATAATTTGGAAATTTTATCGTGTATAGAAAATGCGAATATAAATAACCAGTGAAATGTATATACGTTAATTTGTTTTAGAGTTACACTAAAAACTCCCGGTTTCCCTTAATTTTTATGTTGTTTTTTCCTGCGCTTGTGAAAACTATTAGGAATTTTAAATTTTGACATCTCGAATGCACCAACTAGATTCACTTTCCCGTCGAACAAGATACTGTTGGAGAAAATCGAAGCAGTTGTACTGCCCTAAACGGTGGTGACAGCCACAAAAATAAAAAATAAAAAAACACACATCATTGTAAAATCAATACATTCGCATCGCTCCTCTCAGAATCTAATATTTATTTTATTCATTATAAATTTAGTTGCTTTAGCATACATTTTACTTAGGTGTTACTTTGTGTACATTTGAAGTTTTATGTACCATATGTTATGATATCGACTATCGTAAATCAATCTATACACACTTACCATTTTTCTGTATACACGAGATTTGAAGTTATTTGTGTACTTATATCTAACCTTTCTAGAAATAAATTATAATAATATATAGCCAATATCACTCATATCAGCATGCTCTATATGACTATGCATGTCTCATAAATTATTAATAGTCTAAAACAGATTATTAAAACTAAACATACACATTACTTATTCTTGATAATATAGGCTTGTCTATAATACATAATATTTACTATATGTGTCTGTGTTATAATTTGGTGCAAAACATAGGTAGTACTTACTTCCTACCTACTTATTATGGTGCGTCGTTGTGCTCCAGGAAAAAAACTATTATAGATTGATAGGTGTCTGTGCGTAATAGGTAGGTATATACTATGTAATAAACTATAATATATACTATATTGTATGTTATATGTAATTTTTTATGTATATATTATTATACCGAGCACTGTGTTATAATTATTAATCAGTGCGCATTAGATAAGAACTGCTCGTTTATATCGAAAAATAGCATCGGACTGTGTGGCTACCACATAATATATAATATTATAATATTAAACATACCTACCTAATAATTATTAAAATATTGCAACACTTTACGAGAATGTTTGTGAATGGGTATAAATAATGGAAGTGGCTATTTCAGTGACTGGACCAGGTGCGTATCTACCTATTTTTTATTCCTATGCTATGATTGGTCAAATATTAATGAACATAATTTGATTATAATTAAAAGATCGTGCTCCAATATAAACATTTAATTAATAAAACCTTGGATATATTTTATTTTCATTTTTATTTGTTGCTCAATCATAGTAGTTAACATCATTATTAGTTATTTAGTAGGTATTTTTTTTTATGTTGGTTTGACAGAGGATGTTAGCAACATAGCAAATTTTAGTTCAGTAGCAGAAATTTTCTGTTGTTAGCTTTGATATTAGAGTGAAATTATCTATTATCAAACTGAAAAGTTAAGAGCATGTGTGTGTTGATGAGTTGGATTATTTTTTTAAAAGATATTTAAATTTTTCTATGATATATGAGCATTTTCTTTAATCGTTTTATTTTACATCTTCAAAATATCGTGATCCTAAGAAAAACATCAACCAACTATTAAAGTTTCGCTGTTATATTTTTTTTCACTACCTAATTCAGGGCTTGCATTTGAAAAAAAAAATTCCGTTTTACGTTATTTACAATTAAAACGCTACACAATTTTTGAGTTTATCGTTATTCAGAATTAAAATTTAAAACATTACATAATTTAAGTGTTTTTCGTTATCCAGAATTATAACTTTATCCAATTTTTGTGTTTATCGTTATTCAGAATTAAAAAATTAGCCAAATTTTGCGTTTATCGTTATTTAGAACAAAAACGTTATTTTACACAACATTTTCCAACAATCCAGTAAGTAATTTACTACTTAATTTTTTTCAACATCGTTAAAAGAAAATCATAATTTATTATTTTAATAATATTTAATATTGGTAGGTATAAATGGTATTCTATAAACCTCACATCTAGGTATTTTATATAATTACATTGGAATTTTTAACTGAATAAATTAATAAGCTAAAAACAAAAATAACTAACTAGTTAAGTTAAAAAGTTAAAAAATTAAATTAATTTTATATATTTATCAAGCACCAGTAACCTGTATCAAAATATAGAAATTCAATTTCCCTGCAGTCGTTGCGAGGTTGCAGAATGACAGAACGTCTCTAATTGTCCCTATATTGTAATAATTATTATCCTATATATTATACAATATTGAAATTACTAATCACCAATAATGCTTGGCATTAACTAGTTAGAAAATTAGAAGTTAAGTTGGTAGTTACTTTTGTTGGTAATTACTAACTTTTAACTAACTAGTTACTTTGTTTAGTAGTTGTATTGTTCGAGTAACTTAACTAATAACTATAGTTGTAATTTTCTCATGCATGTATTGAGTAACTTAAGTAGTCACTTAATTAAAAAAAAAAGAATAAAAGGTTATTCTTAATTTAAATATTCTTAATTAATGTACACAATGTATCGAATCCCAGCGTGCATTTTTAAAATATGATAACATAATTAAAAATGTCCACTATATTATATGAGCCTCATAACTGATAAATCTCTATATTTAAATTCATCTCTCCGCGACGTTCTTTTTTATTATTTATACGCCACTGCAGGCAATAAATCGCTTCCCTATATAATATTATACATGATAACTAGACACCGTGACTGACCAATCACTTGAAATCTTTACGGAATATGTCAAAGATACGGAATATATATTTATACTATACATGTAATTATCGATTATTTATAAACTGTTATATTAATATTATTATATTGATTAAAATTACAGTGTATAAAGTGTAATTACTCATTTTACGGTGACTTGAGATAATCGTTTGCAGTAGGTATTTACTAACATAATTATAATAATAATATTGTTTTGCATACAAGTGATTAAATATTTTATATACGAGTATAATGTTTTACGAAAAATCAATAAAATTGTTCGTCACGCGTATAATAATATGTTATACATACACTATATATGTCAACTTAATATAGCACTTACTATAAGTTATTATAAAACATTATTAATTATTATCAATTACGCGTGACGCGTGTGTGCGACACCCGGTTCCATTGCATGTTTTCAGAATGTTTTGTATTTTAAACGATTTTTTTACCGTCTTCTTTATTTGATATATAGATAGGACCCTACATCATCTCCGCGCTGTTATCGATCGGGTTGCCGAACAGTTATTATATTTTATATTAAATTCAGGTTTTAATATTAACATTTGATATTCACTGCATATACCTAGGTAATAATATTATGTAGGTGCCTATAAATTATGTAGTTGATTGTGTGACGTTTTCATTAACACGTTTCCTGTTGAGAGTCGTCAAATAAAAACATGACGTAGTAAACTCGATTGATTTCTTGTCTGTGTATTGGAAGAAAATCTTCTATGTATATGTAAATACCAGAAACATGTTAAATCTACTTTAACATAAATTATACCTAGGTATATATGGCTATATAATACAAGCTCATAGTATTATGTTTAAACTTTAACCTTCTAGGAAAAACATCGTAATTAAACTTGACATTAGTGGATTACATAGTATACCTACAATTCATCTTAAAGTAGGTACTGCAAAGTATATTGATGAATTAAAAATTATATTTTACTTCGTTATTATAAAAAAAAATTATAAACATATTAAACTTTTAAACATTTTGACCAAGCAAAAACGTTTTCATCGACGTTTAAATAGAAGAAAACACTAAATAAAATTAAAAATATCAAATATCAAATGTCTATAATATAGCCCAAAAAACGTAAACAATTTTTATGAAATTTTTAATTATTTACGGTTAATTTATTTTTGAGTAACATATAAAAAAACAATATAAATTTTGTCAAAAATTGGTTTTGCAAAAAAATTCCCATTTATTCTTATTTTTTTTGTTTTTCCAGATTATTAAGAAAACTGAAAAGTGTTGGGATTTTTCAATTTTGACTTCTCATAAGGATCAACTTCTAGTTCCATTTAAAAAATCGCTCCCAAAGTTGAAAATCGAAGCATTTTTTCTACTGCATTTTGTTTACAAAAACAAAGAAAAAACGCATCATTTTAAAATAATATTATTTATTAATTTATTATGTTTTGACTTGAAATATGATTGTATAATATGAATAATATATGCCAAAAGTGGTAATATTTGTACAATATTATTGTCATTCTCCCCTGTAAGTTCAATATAATCAGCACAATTTACCGGAACGAAATAGACAACAATAATTCTTGAGGGTTAATATTTACACTTGGCTAAGCCACCAAGCCCTCTCCTATTATATACGCCCCCGTACGGTTATATTACGAGTGTGCATTGTGCTTGGACTTTTTATTAAAATCCATGTTTTAATACACTTTTAATTCAGTTAAAATGCATATCAGGTAGGTACCTACATTCGTTTTTAATAAAATTATAAATATACATTTGTATATGTATTTATATATTGCTATAGTTACTAAATATCTGACGTCGATAGTGGCCAATGGCCCACGAAAGGACACTTTTATTTAAATTCACGGCTATACATATATTGGTAATTCGTGTATCTTAGCTATATTTATATGAACTTGAGCACAATTTTAGTTCAAAGCACTGGAGCGGATAACCCTATTTAAAACACGTTACGCCTATTTGAACAAACAACAACGGATAATGTAGGTATAACACTATAACTATATTATGGCAGTTTGGAGATTACCAAAGTATTTATGTATTTTCATAGAGTTGGTAATTAAGGCGGTATTTTAGAGTGCCTAATAGATAATATGACTATACGTCAAAAACGCATGAAAGAAAGAGGATTAATAATGAGTTTATACGGAGGGAGTGGTCTAAAACAAGCGCCATTATACCAATAGATAGTATTGCACTAGCTATAATTGCACGGTATAAAAAATACGAGCGGTGACACGATTTCATAAGTGCATAATATTATATATAATATTCTACCATCATATTCTTCGTTCTGTATATCTTACGCATAACAATTTTCGGTATTGCTTATAATTATATATTTATATATATTATTATGTATTCATCTAATGTGCTTATTATTTACATTAAATAATAGCTTATACTTTTGAGTTTTTGACCATTAATCACAATATATAGGTATATGCGTATCTACATAATATTATGGATGTATTCGATTTTGATCATCATGGTTAATAATATGGTATTAAATATAAATATATAGGTACTATGTGCAACATTTTTGCCCTCGGAAAGCGTTTACATAAAATGATATTAATATAAGCGTATTATATAAGCTATACCTACCTAGTAAATTAGATTGCCGTTTTATTTAAATTTCTATTTATTAAATGTATCATAAACACAATAGCCAATAGGTGATTATTCTGAAAGTAAACACTCAATTCATCAATAAGTTATATAAACGTTTCTGATTTTTAGAAAATATTATTTTTACTTAATTTGGAGTCAATACCATAAATATTTTTAATAAAACTTACATTTTTACTGAGTTTTTAACTTTTTAGAATGACAACATTCGGTTATAATTTCATATTAAGATGCAGAATATTTTTTTGGGATTTTCAATAAATAAAAATCGAATTTCTTACGAGTAATTAACTATAGATAGTTAATAGTTATAACTTATAAGTATTTAAAGTTTTGATGAACGAAGTAGAGTAGAACCGATACCACGCAAAATGTTGGTCCACTGTAGTACAACTTTGAACATCTGAACTTAAAATACAGTTGAAACTTTGAAATTTAATTTTATACGTCGAACCTTCAAAAAAACGATTTCAAATTATTTAAATAAAAATTACTAAAAACATTAATACTTTTCGAGAAAAAGATTTAAAAGTATACACACTACCTAGTCAAGTTACACTTTTTACAAAAAAGTTTTTAATTTATATGGTTTACGTTTGTAGATTTGTTTGTATTTTATTTGTCTTAACTCATAGAATAATTGTCGTTATTTAAAAGAATAGACATAAGTCTAAAGCTTTTTTTTAAATATTTATATTCTGTAAAATTGATTAAACAAAAATAAATCAAGAATGATGTCTCTAACCAAACATAAATAAAGTTGTCTCTGATATGAAAAAAAAATGTTTTGTTAGCGACCATTCTATGAATCTCTCTAAAAAAATACGAATATGTACGTAATGACAACAAGCGGCGAATTATAGCATTTGATGTTGTCACTATTATTACGTTAATTAATTTTTTTTATATAAACATTTATATAGGAGAAACAAATTGTTTTTACCACAAGTATAGGTGTATTTTAATTGACTGATTGATTGTATACACACACAGTTAAATGGTTTTTGGAATATTTTAACATAATAAATTACGAATTGTTCAAAATAATGATAGATATATTTGGTATGTGATCTCTTTAATTATAACTGTTGATAGAATATTTAATACCAAGTGCTAGAATGTATTTATTTTTCAATATAGTTATCTATAAAATACATTATTATAATAATAAGACCCGCCCAGCAAAATATTACCACTCTAATCTATGAATAAATTAATTTTAATTTATCTTGTATGTAATAGATGTTTAACATACACCATACACTATAGGTACTAACAATTGTATTTTTATATTATAAATTAAAAAAAAAATAATAATAATCTACAATGTGTTTACAGCGTTTTTCATTTTTACATACTTTTTTTTATATTGTACACCTTAAGGTTATTTCATACATATTGTCGTACCTATGTGTAACTGTGTAAGTACCTCTATAATAGATACCTACTCGTATATTTTATTTTGGCTGTAGCCAAAAAACCATGAATTCTGAAGTACATTTATTTTGTATTTTTGACAATAGTTTTTTTTTCAAACGAACCAATTATTGTTTAATCAAAGTGTTGGAATAAAAGTCCAGAGCATGACGTTCTACATGGGTGTTCAAAAAGTTTGGAAAAGATCATTAGATTAATTAGGACCGATCGACGATAATATTATACCTATATAACTAATGAGGTGATTAAATATTTTACTTAATAAATGTGCAGCAGTTTTATAGCCTTATAGGTATCTGTTATTGCTACTCGTATACTATATAGGTATAAAAATAGGCAAACAATAATTAATGTATAACCAAAAAAATAAAATACCAAATATTTTTTTGAACACCTTGTACACAGCTATAACATTCCTGAATAATGAATGAGGATCGGATTATATTTTGAGTGATGTCGATGGGTTTGCTTGTATTAATTGACTAATTCAATTTGTAAAAAGTGGTTTCACAAAAAAATCTGTTTAACCACGACTGATAAAAATTATTCAACCATAATTTCTTGGATTAAATAATAAATGTATACAATTTCTCACATTTTCAAATTAGTTTAAAAATCTTCTTGTGTATCAATATTGGATATTAGCTAAAGGTTGCCATTCCAAAGCAGTTTTAAATAAAATATAATAATCTAAAAGTAACGAAAAACACAAATCTATACTTACAATCATCGAAAACAAGGTCCGTTTTTTATTTAAACCGGAATCCAAGCACTGTCCATTATATTTTAACAAGACAATAGTGTGGCTTTGAATGTTTTTCAAAAACGTGATCATTTTTTTAATGCTTAATGATCAAACGCATGTATGTACATTTACATCCGTTTCTGTATGTACCTGAATGTGGACAGAATGCGTGGGTGAATGTAAGTTCCTACACGAGACCCGCAATTAGGTAAAAAAAATACTTACCTACGTGTGTTTCCACATGGTAGAAAAATTATATATGTAAGTTTCTACGCAGTAAAAAAAAAAGTGAATATGTACATTTTCATACATTTTATAATTTAATAATTGTTAAAAAAATATACTAAATTATATTTTATAATATTATAAGTTATCATACGATACCTATTATGATTTTTGATTTTTTTAAGACTCAATATAATCAGTTTGATAACTTATAATATTATACAAAATATAGTATATTTTTTAAACAATTATTGAATTATAAAATGTATAAAAAATGAAATAGTAAATTATGATATTTTTTTATAATTATATATAATAACATATTTTACTGCCATGTTTAAACTTACGTACCCAATTTTTTTACCTTGTAGGAACTTACTTATCTCATTTTTATTTTCTTGTAGGAATTTACACATCTTATATTATGTAGGAATTAACGTGTTCAATTTTTTATCTATAGGTAACTCTCGTGTAAGAACCTACGATTCCCCGAATGCGTAACTCGAAATCCCGCTTTAAATCCAAATATTCAGTATTGTGTAGATGTATACGTTCTTGTGAGGACATATTATATATATTATAGGTACATGCCTATAGCTGATATGAGATATGGATAGTAACATTACGTACCTAGCTATATATGGATATATCAATTAGGACTATAGTCATAAGTCTATTTTAGCAGTATAAAAATGTACACGGGAAATCAAATAACTCCGGCATCGAATACTATTTTTTATACATATGTTTATTGTGTATTGTATAATATTGTTATAATTTGCCTTGCTGGGTAGTGTAATGAGCTTAAGAAACATACGGACAAAATTATATATGACCACCGAATAACTTGCTGAAAAACATAATACCGGTGTAACAACTGGTATTTATTTTTATACATTTATGAACACCTCTTTTTATGATGCATTCTAGTTTTGTATTCTGTAGTTGCAGTATAATACTATATTTTTTAATTATCAAACGTAGTAAGCGATGGGTACAAAGCTGCAGTGGTGACACAAAATTAGCTTCAATATAGTAAACCGGTAAGACACACTTGTACATTTAAAATTTCTCAAAATTTTATCTTGCAGCAAAACCACTGGTTAAATACAATTGGTGTGCGTTAAATAATGTCCTTGTTGGTCACAATGTTTATGGACAAACCAATAGGATCTAACCAATATTTTCATATTTAAAATATAAAGAGAAAGACAGAAAGAATATAAATACAAATTTAGGCCAAAGATTTGTATGATATGCATTTTTTTTTGTTTTCATATAAACTCATCCATTGTACAACATTGTTTAAAACTGGTTTCAAATCTTTTTATTAAATTAAGGAATCCAGTCCACTAAAGAAACTATAAAAATATTTTTTTTCTGTACTGTCCTATTGTCCCTAATTATTTCCAATTAAAAATTAATGTACTGTCTCAAGGACATGATATAATTGAATATCAAATGTATGTACTTATCAGAAACAACTGTTCTGTGTTCCTCTTTTGTTCAAAAACACTTAAGTTGCATTCAATATTAAAAATGTAAGAATAATTTTAATTTGCTATAAGGACTACACTATTTTAGTTCGTTTATTGTATTAATTTAAAAAGAAATGGACAAACATAACAAATTAAAAAATACAATGTATTGAGTGTAGAAGTTGCAATTATAACTAACCAATTTATTTTACGAATTATAATTATAACTGCAGGATTTTTTAGAAATATTTAAATTAATTATACAAATATTTAAATTAAATAATATAATATATTATAAAAATCATTTATTGATTATTTAAAATCTATAATTTTTTTACAATTAGTACATTTAATTAGGTATATTAAAATGATACAAAGCCTTTGATAAGACTTTTAAGAGAGCAGAGTCAGCTATGAACATGGTTAAGTTAATTATACATTTAAAATTTGAGCCTTAAATGAAGTGTGTATGACTCTGCACTATTGAAAATATATGGGCTGATCAAATATCGGATTAGAAATACAATTTTGGTTTAATTTTTAAATTTATATATGGGTATAATATTATTGACATTTACACTCTCCTGTAGACTAAAATAAAGTAAAATTACATAATTTTAAACCCAATTAGGAATAATAATGATTAAGTCGTTTCCTATAAATCAATTTATTTTATACATAAAAAGAAATGGCTGAATTGCTTACTATATAATAATTGAAAGTAATAAATCATAATCGTTGTCTACTGTAATTCCTTGCTTTCGCGTAACTTCGTCGCACTTTATGCATATCATATAATATCAGTACACTATGACGTAATATAAGCCTGTGATTTGAGTAATATGAGGTTTATAAGCATATTTTATTTTATTTCGGTATTAATAATTACGAGCGTCTGACAGCAGGGTGTTAACCACACCCCCCCCCCCTTAATCGCAGCCTGTCTAGGAATATTTATCATGAACAATAAATTATTAATATAATATAAATCTAATAATTTATTTTGACTTCAAAAAATAATCATAGAGGTCTACTATATTTGTAGCTTTTACTATACTATATTCATTTAATTATTAAATATATATATATGATGTTTTTTTAATGCACATGACGTATGAAAAATAAATTAATAATATAGGTGGGTATAAATATTTAAATTGGATAGACTTATTTTTTGAAAATTTAGGTCATCATGTTCTATAATAATTTTCTTAATAGATGAATAGATTTTAGCATAGGTTTTCGTAGGTTTTCAGTCTAGGCACAAATTTATGATTATAATTTATGTATGATTTGTATTTTGTTTATATGTACATTTCGGATAATCGATACAAAAAATCACTTTATTGCGTCATTCTGCGTAATAAACTAACCTAAAATTCTTATTATTATCGAAAAAAAACGTCTGTGATGAATAATGGCAGGTATCACTTAGTTATAATGTATTAAACTTCTATACTGTTCTACTATTCACTTAATTAATTTATTGTTTACAAATGTTAAAACTAGTTTGATAATATATTTTTATGATAACAGTAAGAATTGAACTTAGTTTAATTATTCATTATTGTAAACACTATTAAATCATTATTATATATAAGTAATGGTATGTATATAGTCGCTAATAAACTAGTAATATTAATTATTGAAACATTGGACGTTTGTCAAAACGTGGCTTGGTCTAAGTTTTGGGGGTGAATTCGTCGTGTGAATCGAAAGGTTTTCTTAAAACCAGGTATTAGTTTTTATGTATTATTTATATCTTATAAGATAATAGGTAACATAGTTGTATGTAGAGTTAGGTTTATGATCTTAAAAAGCTTTAAATATTAAGTGATTGTGCAATTATTATATAAGCACCAAAAATCGTTGAAATATCATGCTCTTAAAACATGGACAAAAGTAGTACTTGATTGCCATTGATAGCGATTACAAGTACTTTGCATTGATAAATACAATATACAACATATATTTGTCAATTCTGATAATTAATATTTGCATTATATTTCGATAAATATCAATTTATTGCAAGTACGTATTACACGTTGTTTATAAAGTAATACCTACACCCATTGTAATTACAATAATTATGAATAAATATGTAATATTTTTAAGGTCATTTCAATGTGTCAAAATGTAAGTACCAATTAACTAT
Organism: Macrosiphum rosae; assembly: GCA_016617965.1. Lineage (NCBI taxonomy): Eukaryota > Metazoa > Arthropoda > Insecta > Hemiptera > Aphididae > Macrosiphum > Macrosiphum rosae. The sequence continues at coordinate 1,978 of WHPZ01578936.1, read as the reverse complement.
AAAATATAAAGTCATAGTATTAATATATTTTCGTATACAAACATAATATTTAAAATAATTAAATATTGACTATCTATCATAATCATACGCAATGACTAATGAGTAAATAAAAAAATGATAAATAAATAATTTTTTTTTAAATAAGTATATTATTTATATTATTCGTGTTATTATAGGAACTATATCCATCCTTTTCAGATAATATGTGCAGACAAATTAGGTAAATAAAAAATGAGAAACAGATAACAATTTTTTTTTTGGAATTTTACAGATGCTTATAAAATTATTCTCTATTTTAATACTTTTACACCCACGGCCCCAACTAAGTAAAAAACAATGGTTTAAAAACATCCCTGCGTAAGTACATGATTCAAAGAATACGATTACTTAAATATTTGTGTCTAATATTCTGTAGTATGACTAAGGACTAATAAAATTCATGTGCAAATATAATAGGTACCTACGTCGTAACAGGAAAATGTTAAATTTATTAAGATATTCGTCAATTCGTGTATACATTCCAACACAAAAATATCATATATTTACTGCTGCAGTACGTGAATTTATTATGAAAAATGAAAAGCACCATCGTAATATAGGAGACGTGCAAATTATGAATATGTATTTTATACATATTATCTTTGTTTACTAGGAGAAAATAAATTAGCGATTTTTATATTTGTGAATGAAATGTTGTGTAAATAAAATTACGTAATATCCCTAGAAATTAAATAACGTATATTGCACACTCTAGTCCAAAATATACCTAGGTTCATTATATCTACATTTATACGTAAGCTGGTTTTTGTTTATAATAATATACAAATAACGGTTCAACTGCAATCATAAAATAATGTATAGGTCCTATTTCTATTATGTATTGGGTAATAAAAATATGGCGTAGTTATATATTATTGATTTATTATTTTATATATTTTGGGCTTCAGCAAATTATTATTGTATCTTATTATTTTGGAATATAATGATATAATTATACTCAACTTGCTTGACCACACCTATTCATTAAAATTAAATGTTTTTTCCTTCGTATAGAGTTTCACTTTAATATTAAATTGGTCGAATAGATTCAAACTTAAATAATACATAAATTGTACACAATGGTGGTGGCCTTAGGATATGAAACTTTAAGTATATATTTTATAACACCGTAATTTGTACACCGAAATACTAAAAATTATGTTTATAACTGACAATCCACTAGGCACTAAAGCTTTTCCCATTGCAATTATTTTTGTAACAGGAAAGCGTTTAAAATGCGCTAACCGGCAGAGGTGTGATTTAGGGAACTGGGCTAAGCGTCTAAGCCCATCTGTTACGATGTTAACCTATTCAGATTTTAAAGTTATTTAAACAATTTCAATAGCATTTTTTTGTATTTATGATAAATGATATAATATTGATAATTTTAATGTTCTCCAACAAATTATTGTAACTTTGCGATAACAATTTGGAAATAATATTCATTAATATTAGTTTATGTGACATTGCGTATTGCTTTATAATATAATACTTATATATAAAATATATTATAAAACATTAAATGCAATTTGTAATAATATAGCTATCCCGGCCGTGTCAAAGATTTATTATATTTATGTACAAAATGTATATACTAATACCATATTTCTACCAAGTATAATAATCATATAATATGTAACCAATGGCAATCATTTAAATTAACAAAAAATATACTTTTTGAAAAAAAAATCTTGAGTGAGCTACCCTTTAGCCAGGAGCAGAAATAGGGGTTGAAAATAAGCCCTAATTACCCTCAAAGTCTCAAGGAATCTATTGATATTTTTTCCTTTAATAATAATTAATTAATTCAAATTCTGATTTTCGGAATTTTTAAAATATATATAGATGCCTACATTTTAAAATTCTTGAGATTATTTGTACTACTTAAAGAGTGCTCTGTGCCTCTGAGGAGATAAAACTTCTGTTTTTAAAATAAGAA
>WHPZ01578934.1:0-10842 GCA_016617965.1 Macrosiphum rosae | reverse complement strand
AAACGCATTATATCTTATTGGAAAATGCTCCATTTTCATTTACTTCTCTGCACATTTCCAAAGACATTTAAACGAGATTTGTTCGAATAACATGTACTTTCATTGTAAGCTCTCGCTCAACAATGATTTTGAGTCGAAGGAATAAATTGTTTTTTTTCTTAATTGCAAGTATTTTATGAAATAGCATTATTCTGCTGTATACTAAATATTTGTATAATATAGTAATATAAATTAACTACTGCAACGACATAAACATGAAGTAAAATAATCCTGCACTCTGCAGTATAAATAATACCTAATGTATATGAGAAAATCTGAAGCATTTTTAAATCATCAAAAACTTAACCATATACCATCGTCTGTATAATTGTTTAGAGTGATTCACACAGGTAAATGACATGCAGTATTAACTAAAAATCTTTCCACTCTGCAGAATTTAAAATTATATTCAATAATTTTACACAAACGAATTTAAGTATGAAATATAGGTTACCTAGGTACTAATCGAATATTAAAACTTTTTGATTGGGCTCTGCAATAGTATTATAAACGATCGAAATATAGACAATATTTGATATCACTGGTACATCGTGAACCTAATCCTGTGCAGAAGAGGCGAGGTAGAATAATATGCCGACCGCTTTTTTTATAGCAACATAATATTAATTCTGATTGGGTGAAATGGGGTCATCCAAACGTATCTTCTATGATAGGTATGCACTATTGTTGTTATGTTGAATGGTATTACAGGTATTACAGGGATGACGTTTCAAACTATAGTACTATTAGTACATAAACATTTGTTTGTATAATTTATACATGTTATTGGACCATAAAATTATCATTTTTGATTAATTATACATTTATACCATATCAGCAATTCAAATTTTAATTAAAAATAATAATTCATAATAATATTTACTAGCTATTAACAATTAACAAATACCGTTATTTTACATAATGTTTACAAACATTTAGTATAAATATCATGTACTTATCATGTACGCCCCCACGTTATATAACCCAACTTCCGCAGATTCCGGTGCTTACAAATATGGAGGGCCGAAATTCTAGTATTATTAGACGATTATAATTTATACTATTATAATTGTGTAGGTAAATGCTGTTTATGCTGCACTATAATTGCTTAGGTAATTTTACACTGTATAGTTTAAATTATTCCTCTATATTAGAACTGATATACTGGGTATTTGGGTGGTATCTGATATTAATCTGATGGTTAACTTAAATATTTATTTTACATTTCAAGGTCAGGTAGATAAGTTTTGACGAAAAATCATCACTGATATAAGTCATCACTATATGATTTAATTATCATAATGTTATGTCCTTTTTTTATAATATCGACAACACAAAAAATTATTTGTTTCTATCTCTATATTGTTATAAAAAAAATTACTGCAGTATTTAAATATTAAAAATGATAAGAGGGGCAAGTGAGAAAACAATATAATATTTTGTAAAAAAGTGCAAAATGTTATCTGGAGGCGCCGGGCATCGATCCCGGTACCTCTCGCATGCTAAGCGAGCGCTCTACCATCTGAGCTACGCCCCCTGATACGATTCACCAGTAAATTTGTTCTTTTTAAGAAATACTTAGTGCATGTTGAAAGTAAAATAAATAATAATCATAATATTTTAAGACTAACTAATTGATAGTTATTAAACTTTTATTATTAAACGGTTTAAAGAATAAAAAAAATAATAAAAGTAGAATTTTATATTTAACTAACTGTTCTGCCCAGTGCCCGACATTGCTCGTGCAAAAATTTGTATGTTTCATAATTTATTATATCATTGATGGCATATTTGTAATTTGTAAATACATGAAAATGCCATATTGCTAGCAATTAAAATAATACCCAATATAATATGTAGACAATGCTATTATTATTCAAATCTCATATTTGTTTTAAGATATCATTTCTTTATTCGAAAGTCGAAACCATAGACTCGACGATTTATGAGTGCTTTTAGCTTATCTGCCGGGGCTTATAATATATACCTATAATTTATAAAAAAATAAAAAAAATACTAGTTTTTATTAATCATTTCTCATATTGCTATTATCTATAGTCTGTAAGTTGTAACCAATAGCAACCATTTATAATAATAAAAAAAAAAATTTCGATTTCTATCGTAAATCTCAAAATTCTTGTTTGAGCATCTCTCCGGGTGACCTGGTCCCATTAGAGCTCAAAATCGAGTTGATTGAAAATATCATTTCATTATTAAATTAATTCAATAATTATTTGCATTACAGGTATTTTTTTGATATTAAATTGTATAGATAGGTAGTTATGTATAAAGTAGCTAGGTGACTTAGCTACCATAGAATTTTTAACAGGAGAGGGGCGTTATAAGAAATATCCAATACATTTAAACGAACTGTGGTGGTAATACCAAAGACGCAAACAAGGGTATTTATTGAACAATAGAGGATGGTGGAATATAACCCCTAATCACCCCCCTCCTGGGTATATTACTAACTTTATTGACTCACCAATACCTTTTATAGTTCCGATATTCAATGCAGATTGCAGACGCACATCATAGTTTGATTCTTTGATCATTTAATTATGTTCTGCAACTATTTTTTGTACCAAAACTGAAAATATTTTGTCTATTGTACCTACCGATAAAACCAATAAAGGTATACAATTTCAGAAAACAGATTTGAATTTCTCATGAAGCATAGGTACTTTTGTGTTGAGAAGGAATTTAACAATGAATCAATATTACTGATATTATAAGATTATTTATACATTTTTATAATTTTTTTTTAAAGAATTGACTATGAAATAAATATAGTATAATTTATACATGGCTTATTAATAGTTATTCATAAATATATTATGCAGCGTATAGTAAATAACTACTAAATATATATTTCTAGTTGATACAATATGTAAAATATATAGCACTGGTAATAATATATTATCTATGAGTGACTATACCACCAGCAACTTAATTAACCCTTCTACTATAACTATCTTAGCCCGTATATCAATTACAATACTGTGCATATAGGTACTTAAGAATAGGTTGGTAAGTAATACCATTGACCATACAATACGTATAATCAATGACAATATTATACACTGCAGGTATATTGTTTGGTAGTTTGTTTGTTTCATTGTTATAAATAGGTTTTACTACCTTCATTTTGCGTTATGGTAATTTTAATGATAGCTAATATTATAATTTATTTCTATGTGCATTTTTACGTATTATGTTAAAGAATATTATTTTATTAATTATTGTTCAATAAGTTCAATTAATATTCTAAATATTATCTTTTTTTCGCATGTAATTTGGATATTGTAAACAAACATTCAAGATACTTAGTTTGACAGCAATGCAAACAAAATTACGATGAACCTATAGATTACACATCATATACAAAGTATATACAATATATCAGTTTTATTACTAATTTTTAATTTGTATTATATTATGTTATTTGTTTCTGGTAACATTGTATAACTATTTCTGAGAAAACGTGACTCTTCACAAACATTTAAGTGTTGTTTTTTTTTTTATTTTATTTGAAAGTTATCACTTATCTATATTCATTTCTTACTTAAACGAAGCTGAAACAAACTAAATAACATTTGACATTCAATAGAAAAACAGCAAAGTTATTACTTGTTGTATACATATTATATGGTCTGTAATCTGTATACTTGATCTTAAAATGTTTTTTAACGCAACTGGTTAACTGAATATATTTATATAAAAGCAAAAACATCGCATTTAAAAAAATGAGAGCAAAGTAACGTGACAGTAATGTCGAAAACATGCGATACGAGTGCTTTACATGCAAATCACGGAGTCAAATAAAGTTCGAACATATTGAGAACGAATTTTCAGCCAACGGCGCCAATATGCTTTGTGTAATATTACCTATACAATATGACAGCATAACGAATAATATCTAAGGTGCTCTGGTATACCCTAACCACCCACCTACTCCAAAATTCACATTTCTAAACAGAAAAAGTTTTTTTTTTATCATTGAAAACAAATAAATTGTTATTTTTTACGGGCTTTGAATGAAAGAATTCCCTCGTGGATTTTTTTGACATTGTCAAGGAGAGCATTTTTAAGGTGTCATAACCTTTATACTTTTATCAAAAATATTTCTCCACCATTTGGACGGTAAATTTATATATAACTATATACCTAGTAATATCTATACTTAGGCTATTAAAGAATGTTCACATATTTTATTGAAGTGCAGAAAAAAAATTCACAAATTAATTTAGGAATTTAATTGTGAATTAGACGTTTCTAAATTGATGGAAAAATAGATCATTCTAACATATACTGTATGAATAATTATTTCATATAATATGTGATAAAATTATGTTGTATACAATAAACAATATGCAGTATTTTGTTATACTGACGATGTTCGTTCAAAATAAATTTTAATTACCAGATAAAATATTCTAATCACAAACTAGTAGAAGGTATCTATAGTACCTATATATAAAAAGATTATGATATTATTTCATATATAACTTTATACTAATTAATAAGTGATTTTTGAAAATATAAAATCTTTTAAATACTTAAGGTTTTTTTTTTAAGAGGATTTAGAACACTCATTATAGTTCTTTGATTTTCAACAGCTTTTACTAATATAATATCATAATCCTTAAGTATTCATGACTCAAGTATAGTGAAGTCGATGCACATAACTCATATCATATATTCATATTATTCCTTTATGAATTACTAAGGACATTTGCATAAGTGTGAATATTAAGAAGTTTACCACTCTGGCCATATCTAGATTATTTTAACACGACCTTACTATGCCTTGTTATTGCACTTTATAGATACTTCAAAATTACAGTATATGATACACTGACATAGTGATATATACCAGCCTTAGTTTACAATACCTAATACTATTAACTTCATACAATTACTGTAATTTATAGGTATTATTTTGGACCGTTTTACTTGCTTGGAACTATGAATATAAATTTCAATGGAACCAAATTTCACACATTAGGTACAATAATGTAGCATTACAATTTTATTTTATTGATTTGTCTAATTTGACAGTCATCTAGTGTTTGATTAGATTTACAAATAATTCATATATTACGAAAATTAAATTTATAATGTGGGATTAATAAATAGATAAACAAATAATTTTAAACATCAAATGTTTTAAAAAATAAATATTATGCTCATGCATTTTTGATATTTTTAATTAAAAGTAGGTATTATGAGAAATTAAGAATAACTTATGAAAAATAAAGAAACTTTGTGTTACATCATCAGTCATTTTAATTAACAAACAAACATATCAATAAATAGGAAAAAATTATTTTTAAATTTTCATGAATGGGTTAATAATAAATATTAAAATGCCTAAAAAATACTAACAAAGATATTCAGTAAATATTTCAAGTCTATGTAAAGTCTATGAAAGGTTAGGCGAAGGTATATTTCTTACTGAATTACGCAACAAATATTAAATTAGTAAATATTTATTTTTATCTTCTGAGTTTAGTACCTACTTGAAATTTTTAACCACCCCCCTCCCTACAAAGTGCAAAAGAAATCAAATTTGCTGATAGATACTGCCCCGACGTTTCAGAGTAGCCTAACCTTACGAACCTTGAACGCCATTTCATTTATATAAAAAGTGACGTCAAGCACAAAAAAAACATCATCGTAAAACCATTGTATATTTGTTATATTTTTCGATACATACTTTCTTACATAGCTGTTCGAATATATAATTAATTATTTCATCAGTGTTTCTAGGAAAACGACAAAAATGTAGGTACCTACATAATATACTTATCAGATAATAATATGAAACATCATGGATTCTCTGGATTCATTTTCTGGTAGAATATGCTTTTACTACCTAGGTATTCGTTTTTGACGTTGGTAATTACCAGAGTTATAATAATAATAATGTTTTTGTTCTTATTTATAGTGTATACAGTGTACAGCCATAAGAGACAATTCAGCTAAGTGAACTATATCCAACATGTAGAATAATTTATACCTAGCCTATTTTTAAAATGGAAATGTATTATTATGATTTATGAATGTAGGCATGGTGGAAACGCATTCAATTATTACATATACTTTATGGAGTGCCAGTAAAAAAGTCTTTAGTGATATAGTCATATAGGTATGATATAGAAAAATATGTTTCTTGTAAAAACAAAGAATTATACTTCCACTCTACTAGGTTTAAGTCACTATATTGTTTTCAATATTCAATAACATACATTTTCATTTTACATAATATAGTGTTATTGTTACTTACATAATTACCTAATTGTATATTAAATTAATAGGTAGATTTCTGCATAATATTATTAGGAAAAACGAACCAATTGGTACACTAAGTTTTTAAAAAATTTAAAAACAAAAGTTATAAGCACATTTTATGTAAAGAAACACATTCTAATGATGAAAAACATTTTTGGGGTATTTTTTAGCAGATACATGGGCTTTGAGAACAGAGTGCAATGTAATAAAAAATGTCTGGCATAAAATATTGAAAAGAAAAATGTTTAAATTATTACTGTTTAATCATACTATGTAGGTATTATGAAAAGTATAATATTATACCAAAATTACCCAATACCAACTTATAAATATATAATACATCGGTAATATATGTACTTCTTGAAGGACTTACAGATGAAAAAATGAAGTAAATATTAATACAGTGTAGTAGACTGCCGATAAAATAATACGAGCGAGGAGTAGATAGGTACCACATTAAATATTATGGTGTTGTGAGTTTTTATAAATTAGTTTGTGTTTTTTTAAATAACTCAATAATTATATTTTGATTGTAGATTAGTTTTGTATCGTACATATATAGTTAATTATAATTAATACACGATAGCTAATTAATTGTAGTTATTATTGATCAATGAACAATATAAATAATTTGTTTATAAATGGGTAATATTTAGTAAGATACATCCGTATTGATAAATAATTTAAGTGCCAATTAAAAAGTTATATTGTTTGTCTGTAATTAGTGTATTTTAGTTGTAATTTCAATATTTTGTCACAACAAAAGTATTCGAGATTCTAGCAGTTGGGATATTTTTAAATTGACTGCATGATCAGTACAATATTTATATTATTATGTTGTTCTAAAGATATGTAATTTATTTAGATTGAAAATTTTCCTCGCATAATGTGCGTCTTTAGAGAAGGCAGAATCAAATTGTCTTTAGTGGTTCAAAATGTAATCAATCGCGTACTGGATACGTTTAGATACTACATATTTAATGATCAAAATAAAATCTCCAAGGAATACAAAAACTGGCTGCATTTTAATTTTTATGTAAATTAAAAATTCTACATTTCACTAAATAAACGAATGAACATATTTTTTTTATTTTAAATGTACAAAAACACTTTTCCATTATGATAAACTTACTTAATGAGTTCGTTAACAATAAATTGTATACATTATACTGTTGGTTATTTAAAAATGTTTATTATGTATCTATAATATATTGACCACAATAAATTTAAATCTTGATCATTTAAAAAACTCGTGGAAAATGTTTAAAGATGAATATCAAAAATTATTACAAGTATTCATTTCAATAATAATATTGTGCCAATACATTTTTAACTTAACAACTACAATGATATAATTGATTATTTCTAATGTCTTCAAGAATAATTATTAGATCAGTGCATATTCATTGTTTATTTTTAGCTTTCATAATTATCTTTTTAGGTATTAATTAATCAATATTATAACTCAGTGGAGGCTCCAATTAATTTTTTCTTTCATATTCGAAAGATTACATTTACAGGATTTATTCATTACAACTCATAAATTATGTTATATTACTGCAACAATACTTGACAATAACTAATAATAAATAATTCGTCATGTCATCATGATAATTATTTTTAAGCATAACATACCTACATATTATTGTAATCGTATTTAGAGTTATGTATTTATTTTGTGTGGAAAACAGTACTTTTTGATCTCATGCTATTAAAATTAAATATATAAAATAATTAATCCAGCTTCAATTTTAAACATATAATGATTAATAAAAATATAAAACATTTTCTACAATAAAAGCAGATTCAGTTGTATGTTATCTTATTTAATGAGAAAACATTAAAACAATACTAATTATTTTACAATTTGCAAACAGAACTTTCCTGTTAGAACTGTTAGCACCGACTACGTACTCGTACGTTATAATAATAGTGCTTTTTCAAGTTATACACTACGTCTTGTGCATCGCACAGCTGCTCCAATAACTAATAAGCCATACCCATTCTTATTTTGTATATTTTGATATCTTTTATAGAAATACGCAATCTCTGCAATGTAAATACATAAGCATATTATGTGATTATAATAAAACTAGTTATTTAGACATATGAGAATAGATTAAAGAGATTACCCAGTAGTAATACTTTTTATGTGATATATATGTTTTAATTTTTTTTTTATGTTAACAAATCTGTGAACGAGTTTATTTTAAGCCTATTCTCGGAAGATTGCCTGGTACATTGTCAGACTCAAGGGCAAGGATCAGGGGGTTTGAATGATTTGCATTTTGGAAGGGAATTATCTATTATATATTTAAATATAGCAACTCGAATTTTTACTACAATATTATACATTGTATTGTTAATATGGATAAAATAACACTAAAGAAGACCACACTTTAACTTATGTTTAAATATAAAAATATGAGACACACGTATAACGTAAACTAATTGGCAATAAATTAAAATGGTATAATAATAATAAAAACTTTAAAATTAATATAATAATTCTAATTCTGAAAAATAATTTTGAAGTACTTGTTAAATATAGAGTTAAAAAAATGTAGCTATTTTAATCAATATTTTTTAGTTTGTTACTTTATTTTAAAAATAATAATTTAAGTAAAAGTTTATTACTATTTTAAGAACCAATTTCAATGACTTATTGTGTTTATTCATATTACCACAATAGTCGTCCATTTAAAAAAAAACTTCAACATCATAATCTACTCTTCACTTGCTTTAAAAAATGATGTCGAAGTGTTTCGTAAATGTGCCAAGGTGTTAATCCAAATAAAAGCATTCAATTTACAATTGGTCGTCGTTTATTTGACATAAATTATTTCTCGTACCTTTTATTGACCGTCGTGAAATGGGAAACTTAATTATCGCCAGCCAATCAAATGATAATTTTCTAACTGTTCATAAATATCAAATTTACGTAGGTACTACTTATGGAATTAGTAAAATTATCATTTAGAGAGATTGGTCTCTTTTTATATTTTACTGCTGTAAAACTTTTAAAAATAATACAAACAGAAAAAAAATATAACCTTACTGTAATTTAAAAAAGAAAATGCATGTATATTAACAATTTTCATTACAGAGCATGCTATTGACAAGTGACAAGAGTTATTCGATTTTGAACGATATTTAATATAAACGGAAAATAGTTTATCTTGCTTAACATAATTATTTATTTACTTTGAATACAATTTACTATATACTTAATATATTATTTTTTGAGAAAAAAAGGATAGGTAGTAAAACTATTAATTTATTACATAACTACTTATTAGCTATTAGAAAAAAAAAATACCTTTTCTATACTTTTTAAACAAATTGTGTTATAACTTATAAGTAATAACTATAATATAATGAGATACTATAATGGAAAAAAATAATTAAAAATGATGAAGAATATCATTTAAATTTAACTTTCTTTCCGCTGTTATTCTTACATTAATATACTATACTATATTGTTATTAACGTATAAACATAGCGCGTTTAAAAGAGAACACAATAACTTAGGCCATCGCTACGAGTAATTAACTAATGAACCGACACTATTGTGTATCTTGTATAAGTACTTTGTTATACCTACCGATAGAAGCAATGATACTAACGATACTAGATTTGTCAAAATGTATAACTTTTTATTTAATATATATTATATATTAATTTAATTGTTTTTTAAACATTTTATTAGCCACACTATTTAAGTGTAATGTAAGTACCAAGATTGTAATCATTAAAATGTTTGCTGAAATAGCTGTCAAATATAAAATAACGTTTTGAGTATAGGTACGTCTATAATAATGAATTATAATATAATATACCTAATATGGTCACAATATATTATAATATACATAATCAATCAAAAAGTACTAAATCAATTATTTACAGAAACCAGAAGTATGATTATATATTAATTAAATCATTCCCGTTATGATGATAATTTTCTTTTATACATATATTTTCATATCGATTGGTCTTCACCACATAATATCAGAGGTCAATTCCAGACTTTATAAGGATAATTACCTATAGCCAACGATGTTCTGAAAAAAAATACAATTTCGGTTAACGTACAGTTAATACAGTGTAATTTATGACGATATAATAATATCAAAACGACGGTGCATAATATTATTATTATTATTACCTATAATTTTATTTTGGCACATCGCTTGGTCTCGAAAATTATCTTGACGGACTTGCGAATGATAAATGGACTTCTCTGGTAAATACTAAATAATAAGGTGTCTTAAGACTTTAAAAGTGTCGTGCACCGATTGTATATTAATACCACTGCACAGATGTATGATAATATTTCATTTTATGGTTATAATTTGTATACATTATTTATCGTGTCAGACGTTTTACTGCATCTTAATATTTCACCATCCATCGGCCACGGGGCACTTGATTATTTAATGGCAATCAGTGTTAATTTCAGACTTAACACACTATATTACTGTATACATTTATCACTTTACTCACTTTAT
>WHPZ01578929.1:0-12545 GCA_016617965.1 Macrosiphum rosae | reverse complement strand
AGTATTGCAGCTCTCCCAATATAATGATTATTATCTTTGTCCAATTGAAAAAATGTTTATCGGCTTTAACAAGTTAATAATAATTATGTATACACTAACAGAGTAGTAGTTTTATTGTTATAACGCTTTTATAAAACATTGCAATTTTCTTTTCTATAATATTCATGTATAGCTCATTTCGTTACAGTTAATACCAATAAAATATTACTTGCTGTTGGAAATTGGAACACTGCAGTTGTATAGTAAAGTAATCGTCGAGGCACAGATATCGTAGGTACATCTCAGGGATTATAGGATAAAGTATATTCCGGCCACTATATGTCTATATAGGCTTTAAGAAAACAATAGAAAAGCACAGCCTCTTGATATACAGGTAAGGTTCGACCGTACTTTCCAAAAATGTTCGCAGTTCAAAAATCGAAAACGGTTTGCTTGAATAAACCACCTACGCCTCGCCGAGTACGATTACCTATAGCTTGAAGATTATTTTTTTCAATTTTGAATGAAAAGGTCAATATCGTTACCAGAAAATGGGTTTCGATTATTTCATTCGTGCGCGTGAATAAAAAAAAACACAACACGATCAAATATCTTCCCAACGTATACCTAGGTACCTATATAGTATTATACGTTATTAAATAATAACACAATATAATTCTATAAATTACAATATTGTCAAGTCTTCGCAATCGTTTGTATAATATTATATATTGGCCGGCGGCGGCGGGTCCGCCGGGATCGCACGTCGGAGGTTTGTTACTATTATTTTTTTTTCTCACGCCGCCAAAGTTCCGTGACCGAGCGCCGGGCTCCGCTGGTATTGGCGATTTTCGTTTCGTTTTTATGGTTCGTTTTTTTTTTTTTGTAAAATCATTGTAGGTACCCGTAATAATATATAAATATAATACCTATACAGTGTTCGCTTTCGTCGAGAACGCCTTCCACCGAAAACGGATGACGAAACGCGATCGGAATCGCTCGGATAAATACCTCAGCATCCGCGGCGTGTAATAATAATATAATAATATGGACATTACCTATATATTATTATTTATTATTATTTATTATTATTATTATTATTATTATTATTGTGGTCCGCGCGTTCCTTCGCGGTTCCGCCGCGGGAGACCAACGCGCCCGTCCGAGATAATAAAAACATAATAATTTTCGCTTTATTTCTCACCGTGTCGAGCTCGTAAACCGATAGACGTGCATATACCGGCCGATTATGTATCGGCTATTATAATATTATAGGTACCAAAGTATGCACAATATGGACGCAGTGCTCCCCGGTCGTATTTATATTATTATAATATATTAATAGTAATAATATTACTATTATTATTATAAGCACAAAACGCTCGCACGACCGGTAACGCACGCTTCGACGATAATATAATTGTGCTGCACTCGTCACAATATTATACGTCATATCATTGTTGTAGCGACGGCGTACCGATGAGACATATTATGAAATCGCCTCGGGAAAAAAATTCATGTGTGTGTGTGTGTGTGTGTATTATGTGTTCGGCGTGCAGAGTTGGATAAAATAATTGGATGTGGGTTGATGGATTTTTAAGATATTCTTTTTCTTTTTTTTTAATTGTATAGGTATAATATTGTAAACGGGGTGAATCACCAAACATGCTTAACCCTTTTTTCTCTAATAACGTACTTATTCGAAATCTGATTTATGGAATTTTCAATAGGTATACTTTGACGATATTTTCAAATTTTTGAGATTTTTGTAATACTACTGAGGGTCCTCTAGAGATACAGACTTTGTTTTTCAACTTAGATCCCCCCTTTCCCCTGTAAATTATATTGATTTAGTGGAGTCAAAATTCAAACGAGTAGTTTTTGGTTATTTAACTTGATGTAGGTACTTGAGATAATAATTACATGATAATGGATTTTCATTATTAAAATTAATCCATCAACATTAATAAATTGTAAAAATTATCCAAGTATAATAAATACTAGATCCAATATTACTATTGGGTATTTCTATATTTTTTAAATCCATTTTTAAGGACTATACTATCCTCAAAAATATAAGCATTTTAATAATTAAAAAACTACTAGTTAGATAATTATATCCACTAAATAACTTACAATAAAAATGGAGGTTCTCATTTGAAAAACAACAATTTGTATCACTCCGTAGGTAATACAAAAAAAAAATGAGAATTTCAAAATATGATCTTTGATTATATTTGAAAATTCCGAAAATCAAAATGAGGTGAGCATGGTTCGTGAATTATTCTGTATAATATATATGTTTGGTAAGGAAAATTATTAGGCAACTCTTGATCCAATATTACTCAGTACTCATCTTTAGATCAACGAGACACCGAACACTCGACTCGAGGAAAAAAAACTAAACAAAAATAGATGACGTTAAATAATTTAATAATGTGTATATAACGATTTATATACCTCCTATATACATAATATCATGCTCAGGCCCCTGTGCTCAGCGGTCAACAAGACGCAGTCGTAAATCCTTCATTTGCGTGTATACTGTATCTATATAGGTACACTTAATTCACATGTCGGTTTAAATATATCGAAAAATTATACGCGTTTTTCGTTTTAAAGTGGTTTGACGAGTAAATATTATTCATAATGCTATAATATTTATCTCTGCCGACCGAAATCGGTTAAATAGTTTATATGGAAAGATATGATATTATGTGTACTTGCCCGGCGGCAACATAACAACAATACGTTCACACACACGACCGTATGTATTATAAATAATAAAATGTTATCCGTAAACACCCAACTCACCGCTGTACATATATTGACATTTTAAATGATTTTTAAGTCGAAGTAACCCCTACCCTGTACAAATATTATATGTTATTCTATGTTTACCACACAGGTCCCATATTCGATAAGTGGGACAAAATGGCAATTAATAATCATATAGTTAAAAATTAAACTTATATTATATACAACCGGTTATAACTATCATTACAAGGGGTACTGTTACATATTATAATTACATGGCTTACTGAAAAAACGTATAGGTACATTTCAACAAAAGTATGCAAATAATATGAATACCATTGACGTCAAAGCTTTGACAATTAAAAATAATAATAATCTTGGTATGTAACTTCAACACGTTAATAAATTCGCATCTCAAGTGGTTAAGTAGGTAGGTAGTAGGTACGTTAAGTTTTCGATGGACAGCTATTATCATACATTAACTATTAAGTATTATTATAATAATTTGTCATGCTTGTATTGTAAATTGTAATCGCAGGTTTTTTGCCAGCTAAAATTATCGACGATAAACGTTTAATTGATTTCGTCTGGGCATTTATATAATAGTTTTTTTTCATTGAAATTTATTAAAGAAATTGAGTCACGAAACGGTAATATTATTACTGTTTAACCAATAATATTGTTACCGTGGTTAAAGTGTATGTTGTAAATATATAACATATATGTACCTAGGCTACAAATATTGTATCCAAACGACATGGGTAAAGTAAATATACACCTATAAGTATTTATATCTATACTGTATATTTACTGCCTAGTTAAGGCGCGAGATGCCAAATTTTGAATCTCGTGAAGTATATTATAATATTATATAAGTATCAACACTTTCGAAATTTTATTTCGTAACTTCTGAAGAACTCGTCCAAAAAATATATCGATTTATATTATTAATTAATAAATAATAACCGAAAATTCTAACATCACTGGTTGAGAGAATATAATATAATATCAGTATGTATAGTGTATACATACAGGTATAAATAGGTGCACATAGGTACAAAGAAATTAAATTGCGCAAATAATTTATGCTGTGTTGCTGTCCATTGTCAAATTGCTCTGCGAAATATTCTTCTAGCACGCCAAAACAATAAAACCATATCGAGGTCGAATGATATTACAATTTACGAGTATTCATAAATTTATACTTTTTTTAAATAATATATTAATATATTATATAAAAGTTTAAATGGTAAATAAACAATGAATATAATCGAATATGGTATAATAAAGGCTAATAATAATGTGACATCATATTGTATGATAAAATTACATGACTGTTGTAGGTTGAAACGACAAAGCCAATGGTCAACGAGGATATTGACAAAATAGGTCAACGAAATACGGTGAAGTGATGAAAATAATTTCGCTTTTGCTCCGGAACAAACACACAAGTGACAAGTTCCGCCGGATTTAATTTATGAGCTTACGACAAACACGCATAATAATTACAGTTAGACAAACTCACAAAGTCGTCAAGTGGACATACTTTACGAGCAAAAATAAAAACCAATTTACTAGTACGTTGATTAGTGATTACATATTATTTACATATTGAATAACCATCACGCATTTGTCACTTTGGCAGTAAAATAGTAAATAAATAATTGTGAGTTTATCTTGATGAAAACGTTTTTCCCATGCAAAAATATAATTTAAAAACTAATCCAATGAGTCGAATTAATTCTTTTTAGTTTTTAACGTAAATAATGTTACATAAATCGTTATGTATACAAATATAAACGGAAAAAAATGCACACATATAAAATGTCCGCGTAAATAATACATCTAAATATATTTAAATTAAAACAAAAAAAAAATGTGTTATTGTGATTAAAAACACAATCAACTCTTAAAACTCATAATATCCTATTTAGGATTCGTATATTTTTACCATTTACCGTTTTTAAAATAATATACTTCATGCGTAGTAATAGGTGGTACCTACGCCGGTTCCCACGCATATTTTCATTTCGATTCGTATTAATCAAATGTTGACCAAAACGTGAGAGAGTTACATTATTTTTATGGTATGATAAAAATAGTAATAATTTAACCAATGCTTATAATGACTTACATATGGTGGCTATATAATAGTAGTTGCATACATATAATTTATTCATAAACGATAGCTAAAAAATCAAAACAGAAATCGATGAACCGTCTGCAGAATAATCTAGAAATTAAATCTTTTTTATAAACGTTAAAGATCCTGCAATACACGATCGTGATTTATATAAACGAGTATTCTATAGGCAATACCGGTAACGTATAATATATAGGTACCTAGTTGGTAGGTTGGACTATATTACAGTGTTTACAATTGTACACGAATACATATTATAGTAGGCAAAGTACCTATATAATTATTATAATATTCGTTAACTATGCGGATATAGAGACTATATTGGGCGTTATCGGAACGCATAAGGTTAGCCTTTAAGGATCGAACCGAGCTGTATACGATCAGCGTCCATGCGATTTCATCAGACAAACTGCTGTACTCATATTGTGTACTAAATGTAGTCGTTTGCCGGAAAGCGAACTATATACGACTTACAGTTACGGCATATATATATGTATATATAGTATGTATTGTATAGTGCAGTAATAGTGTATATATATATATGCTATATGTCATATATGATACAAGAGGCGAGCGAGTAAAAAGTCACAACGTCTTACAACCTGCAATGTTTTGGGGATTTTTTCGTCGATTTTTTTTTTTCACTTCGTAAAGATATATTTACCGCTTCGACACACTGTTTACGTGAAATTATTGGTCTCTCGCAGGGCGTGAGATACACGCGCGAGCGCTCGGGAGAGTGACTAATTCGATTTCGTTGGGTGTATAATATACAGTCGTGTACGGGACGATGAGGAAATTTCACGCGATTATATTACCATTATTGCAGCCGAGTAAAGTGCATCGCATACAACACACTGTACGGGGAAGTAAAAAGAAGAAAAAAATGAGGAAAAAAATTGTAAGACCGTGTAATGTGGCGTGCGCACACATTGCGCTGCACCGACGTGGGAAAGGGTCACCAAACTCTACGTGAACCCGGAACGGAGACAAATCCTTTACGAACGCACACAAAAGACTCGCCAGTCTCACGTTCGAGTGTGTGTGTGTGTGTGATTTACAGTGGTATACCCAAGAGAGTGTATTTTTTCCTTCCTGCTGGACGTCACATTGTTTGACCACATTTCCCTGTTCCTGGCCCAAAACAAATCCACAATATATATATATATATATATATATTATACCTAAAGACGATGTAGCGTTTGCGCGCACACACACATACATGATACGGTTTATGTGTATATATATATATATCTTCGAGGGGATCCCATTTGTCTTGGACGCACTTACCTACGTATATTATATATATGTTTATTATATTTAGGTACTGAATATTTATAACAAAGTAATATACAACATATAATATCCCGTCGTCGATACGGTTATTAACGGCAAACGCGACCGGAGGAGAAAAAAATGTATTCTACTTTTTTGAAGTTCGAGAAAAAAATGATTTTTGAAAGAAACGTATACCTACATAGCGTTAAACGTGTTGTTTCGCTTTCGTTTGATAAAAAATTTACTCAGTTTTTTTTTTCAACCCTGAATGTTTGACAATATAATAATGTATACTTTTTTTTTGTCCGTTATACTCCGTACAACAAATAATGTTACTATATTAGGTCCGCACACGGCACACACGACACACCGATATAACTGCAAATTGCAGTTTCACTTTCATCCATAATACGGTTTTGTCGCGCGTGCGAGAAAAAAAATTGACAGCGATAATAATATATTATATTTTACGGTATATATAGGTACAAGCACTGTTATTTTCCTTTTCGTCCTGCCTATTAGGGGTAACAACGCGTACGTATAATATACGTCGTCATCGACGTCATCGAATTATTCTTATTATGCAGTAAATATTTATATGTCCGTTTTATAGGCAATAGGTATAAGCACGGTATAAAGTATTTATTAATATACTTTATTATACTGTTTTCAATAACCAATATACATTTTAAAAAGATGTAGTTTACTATAGTGTCTGATATTTAATATAGGTAATAGGTATGTGGCTATAAATATTTTAGTTGACGATTTGCGTTAGTACCTACCGAAAAGAGTAAGATATAATTCAAATTATTTATGTCAACGCCTAAAAAATAAAGAAGGAAACGGTTTGTTTGTTTTTTGTCCAAGACAATATTTATATTGTTGCATATACGCATTATTCGCACAAAAATATATTATATGATAGTAAAAAATTTAAAATCTTTGGGCCGGATGGAGTGGCCGAGCAGACTAAGGAGTTCGAACCTCGGCCACTTCTTCTTCTTCTTCGGCCAGTGACGGTGTTTACTACGTCTATGTCTACACGTGTTTACTAAAACCTACAGTACCTTCCACCACAGTTAAAAAAAAACCACCCAATGGCCTAAGTTGCCTCGGGTTAATTAATAAAAAAAAAATGTTCCTATGCCTATAATAACTATAAACGTTGATACTTTTTCAAAGCAAACAATTATTGTATTATACTATTATCATATTGCTCTGGATTTTAAGCCTCTTAATGTTATCTAATGTGTATCTTACCCCTGTGGATTTAATTGTTCCACAATAATACCATCTCAAATTTACTTTTTTTAATAAATTATGAAAAATACATAGCGTAAACTGTATTAGTAATATATATTAATATAGCTATCAATGTTGTTCTATCTATTAAAGTATAATTATAACAAGTTTGTATAGCAAATGGAATACATATTGATTAATAATTAAAAGTATTAAAATACGTCTTGCCTAAAGAACCGCTTTGTGAGATATTAATGTTTAAAAAAAAAGATATTATGTTAAATAACCAACTATAGCATTGATTATTTTATCGCTAAAGAAATTTGTTCATCACTTATATCAGAATGTTAATAAAAATATTTAACACGTGGGGCACCATTTAAAAATTGAATATTGATATAATTAAGCTTTTAAATGAGCGTATTTTGTTATTGCCTTTTGTAAAATTCGTGAAAAAGATTTTAAAATAAACAAATTCGGGGTTTTCATTTTCCAACCTTATCTCTGTATAGTGTATATAAATGCAATACCCATACAATCCACGTATTACATCAATATAATATGTATTCAGCACTGCACGTAATCACTGTGACCGTGGGCACTGCAGACCAGTAACCAGTAGGAAACCGTGAACCGACCAGTAAAGAATCAGTAATTATAGGTATTTATGAGAAACGACGAGCTAACCATATTTGCACCGGAAGATTGTAATGTTAGGAGCAGTTGTATAACAGCAGCTTACAACAGTGTTGTAAAGTGGCATTTTTGGGCCTTGTAAAACGGGAAAGGCGACAAACTGAAGGAGCTAGAGAACGAGCACAACAATATAAATCTATATACCTGTTGGCAAATTTTCAACTGCGCGTAATATATATAAAATATATAACATGCTGAAAAATGCGTTGAAAATGCCAGAAAAGAATGTATGCGTGCGTCATCCTCATTGGAAAACACAACGGTTTAGTTTACTGCTTAACTCATATTCTACAACACAATATATTTCGGTAGGTATATATATGCTGGTACAATATAATTTACAAGTCCATTATTATAGTGTATGACTTTAAACATATTGCGTTTATACCGCGAATCAAATCGAATTTCTTTATTATACATAGGTCAAAAAATACCACACACAGTCAAATAATATAATAGATTCGAAAATGTCCCCGAGTATTATAATGCTATTGTATACATAATATCTAACCATTATATAATATACTCTATGACAAACGCCGCTTATATTATACTAAAGGTGTACGGTGCGGTGTACTAGTTCTTTGAGCCACCTTTTATGTTTGCCGCTCAATATCGTTTTCCCTTTAGACGATAATAGTATTCCGGAAAACGAACAGCTTTCTTATGTCATTTCTACGTTATATGGAAGTACCTATGTACCTAACTCGTATAATCTTGTAGGTATTACATACATTTGTTTATACTATTGTATCAAAAGTGATCCTCTGCTGCGCAGTATTAGTGTATTAGTATTACATATATATATATACTCTGTAGGCTGTGCCAGCTTCTTTATATCCTCGAATAATCGTAATCGTTTCGTGCCACAGTGTGTTTCTATTTTCTTCAAAGAATTACCGAATAAAACCGAACCACAACTCCTTTGTCGCTGTCTGCGCTAAACGCACGCACATAATTTCATAATATATTATGTATAATACACTATATAGTATATGAAAATATGGTGTACCTGCCTATATTATTCTTCCCTCAATAGTGTACGTAAACAGGACAACATGTAGTATTTTAATCACGCAAATGGTTTGGTAGCACTGCAGTAAGTGATTAAAACATTACTTATTAGTTGCATCTGCAATAGCTTACAAATTACAATCATCTATAAGAATAAGACTATAATATAAATTAAAAAATGTACCAAAATGTTATTAATTATGTTGAAATCATATGGAAATAATCGTTTATATAGTTTTTAATAAAAATGTATACAGTCCGATATACGTGGGGGTCAGATCCCCCTCCCCCATGGACCATTGGCTTTGGAGTGAATAATCATCCATATTGTGTTTGATGTGAATTTTGAATCAATTCAAATTATATTCATTGTTCCTTATTGTAAAATATTTTACTACCCAAGTAAAGTTTTGAGAGTGTGGGGGACTTTCCAATTTTCCCCTCCCATTTAGCTACGTCGTTTTCATTTTTGACCCCCCCCCCCTTTCAGAAAACATATCCACCACGCTAAAGCTACTGAACCGTTTTCCATAAAAATTATATCAATATATTCTTTAAGACTCGGTGCCCTATATAAGTTGCTATATAAGGTGCAAGCTCATACATGAATTTAGTTTTGACTCCCGAAAATCGAATATTTTTTTGTTCATTTAAATGGTTGAATATTATAACTATATTAAAAAAGTCACAGCTATTTTTTAGCATTTTTTAAATAATTAAAACTTATGAAAAATCAAAAAGTTAATTTAAGTTCTTGAACTTTACAAATTTTGACAAAATTGGATAGGTGTATAATGAAAAATAACGATCATGCAGGTAAATGTACCGCGACGTGAATGTAGATACCAACTTTTTTATTCATGAGAGATGTCCATGAACGGACCAGTTCTTAACCACTAACTATTTATAATATATTATCCTCTAACAGGCTTCAGCTTAAACTTACATTACTATACTAATATTATTAAAGGAACTATGCAAATACTTAAAAAATGAAAAAATCAACCTAAAAAATATAAAGATTAGACCTTCAGATGGCTGAATCTGATTTGTATGTTACATAAAAACAAAAGTTTTAAACTTGTTATAGGCAATATAAGTGATATAAACTTTTCTTGATCTTTTTGAAAATGTGTATTTAGAAATGAAAGTAAATGAGTTTATCTATATTCTATAAAAAGTATGATAAAGTAATTTTTACATTATTTAGTTATTACTTGATTTGAAAATGTTTACCTTATAATTTATTATCATATTGAAATTGAAAAAATTCATATGAATTACAAAATATAGCAAACGAATTCCACTCACTGGATCGTTTCCTAAGAATGTCATTGTTATAGGTATTACATTAACGCAATTTTTCACCATTAATGGTTTTCAATTGAAATACATCTGCATTCTGCATATCAATGACTAACATTTGTTTATACTATATCTATCACTCACTTGGTATTGCTATCTCACAGTCAATACTTTTTTTTAAATTTCTCTGGTTTGATAATGTTTACATACTTACAACATGCATATACCTACCAAAGTGCTAGAGACCTAGACAACACTATAATACTTATAATATTTATTTTTTAGACTGCTCAGGTTCATCAATTTTATATTAGATCTGCTACAGTAATTATTGTTCATATCATAATATTATAAATTATATCTAATAGGTTAAATATTATTTTTTTCTATAAGTTATACTAAAATGATGTAATACGCAATTCTAACATAATTGTCGACTATTATTTTACAATTTTCGTTTTTTTTTCTCTTTTTTTTCGTTGGTAATTATTAATTTGTTCATTTAAAATGCATACGAATACACCATGTATTTTAAATTGACTAATTTTAGTTATTTTTCTAATCAAGAAAAAAACGTTACTATAAAGATAAGCTGTATCACATGGGCTGTGGGTGCAATTTATATTTGATAGAAGATAGAACGTATTATATTATATTATAGTATTTTTTTTGAACTTGCATACAATTTTAGCCATATTTCTCGATACGAAAAAATATTTAGCTCGTTTAGAGTAATTCTCCTTTATTCGGGTTTTCAGGATAGTATCCAGATCACAGTTAAAACGCTATACTATACCTCTACCTATTATACCTATAATATATAAATGGCATAGGAATCTAGAGGAAAAAAGCCTCACAAAAATTTCCCTGAAAAAAAACACCGGATACTAGGAAAGTATGCCCCTAGTAAATTATCATATATGTATTTACTATAATATTATATTATATTATTCTATGATATAATTTACATAATATGGTAAGTATAGTTGCAATCTACATAATAGCATAATTATAGCATAATAATATCATAGATTTTTAGGAGTCACCTAATATAGATAAACGTAAATAGTATGGTTAAATAAAATAATGAAAATAACTTGAACAAGTACCTACAACTTAAAATATTTCAATAGTATTCTTTACCGATGTTCTTTCTTAATATAGTTACTATATATTATATATTATACTCATTATATACCTATAATATTCGAATATTTAATTGCAATCAGCATTGTGTATTGGCATACCTAGTATTTTTTCAATGTAGGCGGTGGGTTTCACGTAATGTCAGTGGTATCGAAATATACATAGGTACATTATACTTATATATTATTGTGACTGCCAGACTGACTGTATATCGGCTGCGATGCAATCGGCCCGACACTACATATTATTATTGCAGCTGATCGCCGACGGAGCTGCAACAGCTGCAGCTGCCACTGTTTTATTTTTCATGTAATATATTACTTCCACCCCCCTCGCTGTAAAAACGCTACCTATAGCGTGCCTATATGTAATTACTAATTATCGCCCACTGGAGCAAAACAACGCAAAAGTAGTGTACCTATTTATGTATACCTATGTATGCATGCAGTAGATAGGTAGGTACACCGTACATTATACTAATATTATACCGTTGACCGCGAGTGGTATACATACATACATTCAGAAGCGATGATACAGTCAGATACACTGATACACTATATCCAAGTAAGTGGGTTGTAGTGCAGGAGGTGGCGGCGCACGACGTGAGGGCGTCGACCAAAGACGAAAACGCATACCTACACATACATTATACCAGGTGCATATACATATACAAATACATTATATATACATACATAGAGGCAGGCATGCGTATGATCAATACACGCTGGTAGGTAGGTATATAATATAATCGGATTGCGCCGTGTGCGCGTGGCATAGCTGGTTATAAACGCATGTATAATAATAATATTATTCAATTCAATTATAAAAACAGGCATCCTACAAACACCGGTAGCGACGAGCACGTGACCGCAATATATAACGCGTACCTATACAGACGCGATGTCGAGACGAGCCAGCCGCGGTGTGGAAGAGTGAACGAGAGAGGGGGTGGGAGGTATAAATCACGCAACGGATATTATAA
>WHPZ01578927.1:0-23645 GCA_016617965.1 Macrosiphum rosae | reverse complement strand
AAGATTGGCAAAAAATACAAGGTAATAAACCTCAAATGTGACAAAACATTAACAATTTATACAATATTTTCACAAAATATATTGAATTTTGATTCCAATATAGGTAAAAAGTTCTAAAATTTGTTTTTGTAAATCATTGGAAATTTTTTTTTTTTAAACATTTTTTGTGTGCCCTGAAAAAAATGGACCCAGCATAATATATGGGAGGTTTTTTCGTGTCGACGACAAACTATGTATTATATAGATCTTCTGCAGTGGGTTTGACGGATTTTTCTTTATTGTGACTATGCTCTTCGCCTTTTCATATTATAATAATTTAATATAATACCTATACATAATATTATATTTTATTGTTGTATTGTACTATATTCAAACGAAAACGTGTCGGTCTTTTGCGTGGTTGAAAGGTACGTTTTTCCGACGTCAAGTGCGTTGTGCTCGGATAATACAATATTATAATAATATTACACTCCGGCATGGTCGAGACGTTTTTGATTACTTTGCGCGGGCTCTCCACCCGCCCACTCACGATGACGATGACGGCGTACTGTTCTCAATCGTTTTATTTCATTCCCGATTCAATATACAGCCACCGGGTCGTACTTACGGTAGGTATACCCTATATATATATATATAAGCCTGAAATTGACGTCGACAAGTCCATGGTGGTTCGCTCAAAGGACCGCTTTTTAATCTCTTTATAACCACTTGCCGTTATCGCTGAAAATACAACGTCGCCTGCAAAGTCCGGAATCAGAGATTTTCTAAACATACCTACCTAAAATCGCATTATATTATTATCATAAAATACTGAACGTGTTATGTTATCTTGCCTAAATATATGATATTATATAAAAAATAGTAAAAAAATAGGCTATTAGTATCGATCAGTGATACCCATATAGATATTCGCGACCAAACGCTAAACCGTATCTTGTGTGTTGTATATGATATTGCGTTATAATATATCTACCCACCTCAGTCTCATAATAAATGTACATTCGTACAGTATAATCGTACTGCACGGTAACGCGTGTATATGTTATATACGTAGGTATGTCATTAGTAAAGGTTGAGGTTGGTAAAAAAAAAACCTAACCTTACCTATTCTCGCTTTTGAATGCTTATCGTATGTATGATCTCACGACTTTGCTAGTGATTTAAACACTTTTGCACATTACACTGTAGAAATAATATAATATACGCATAAGGTACAAACAGTATTTTACTTAGAAAAAAATGAATAAAACTATAAAAGCTGTAATGCAATTTTATTACCTAACTATAGTTATATACCTTTTAATGGAAAAGTTAAATTTATTCATAGACATATTCTACAATATAAAAATAAAGAAAGAGCTGATATTTCAATGAATATAATATAAATTCTTTCTTTGAAATATAATAAAAATTCTTTTATGAAAAAATTCATGAAATATAATATTATATGAGAGTAAAAATATTTATCTTGATAATAAAAAACATAACATAATAGTTTACGTGTTTTTTATTAGCAACAATGGATTATTATATTAATTACCTAGAATGATTTATATCAAAGGAAGCAATATTATTATTGATACTCAAAGACCGAAAATAATTGTCTTTATGTATATTTTAATTTCATTATAATATTAACACACAAGAGTACAATAATAACTGTATGTTAAATTCTCAATAAAGGAAAAAAATAATAAACTAACACAATTCAGATTCCATTAATATGAAATATTTTGTAGAACACAAATAATTAAGGAATACTGTAGTCTATAAATTAATATTTTTTTACCATGTGTTTATCTATTATTATGAACACTAATTATAAATTATTCAATGTACATTGAACATGTTATAACATAGTGTCACATAAATAAATTATAAAATGTCAACTTTTTTTTTATTGAATGTAAAAAATAGGTGTCGAAATGCTGTTGTCAGAACTCAGAACTCTGTCAACAGTTGAACATACATATTATTATATTATTATTAAATAAATTTTCATTTTCAACGATTTATGTTTAATAAAACCACGTTCCTATTTAAAACTGTAAAGTTGGAACTAAAAATGTTTTAATACCATGATGCATAACATGAAGTATACAAAACCTACAAAATAGTAAACACTAAAATAAATATAGGAATTCCTCAGCGGCGCAGCATGTAGTCATTGATATTATAAGATGGTTATGATGAACTCTACATCAAGAATTGCTAAATCTGTTTGAATTTTAATGTAGGTACAGACGTACAGGGCAAAACAGGAATTTTCTGTTAAAAATCGATACAGTTTTGTTATTATTTTTAATGCATAATTTAAAGTTGTGTAAATGTTGAAAATGAGATGTAGATCTTATTGATTGGATAAACATTATGTAATAAATAAGTGTCAAAATCTGTTCTTTGCTAAATAAAATAAAGGAGTTCTATTTGTTCGATCTTTTAATAGTAATGAGAGATACCTACTGATAAGTGATAAGTCTTTAAATAGGTTACATTACAATGTTAATTTAATTTGCTAATTTATTGTAAAATATTACCAGCATTTCGCTACTAGTGAAATAGGCTTTAAAGTATTTACACATTATTTTAAGGATACTGATTTAACACATTATCACTTGAATCTTGAAGAATATTAATATAAATAAATAAATATACATGTATAGTTAACATTATAACCTAATTAAAAATATTTGAATAATTATCTTGTTTTTAGAGTCCTGCATAGCAGTAATATGAGTCGTGCCATTACAACTATTATGTATTTTTTTTTATAGTATTATTAACTATGGTTTGCAACTTAAAGTTAAACTTAAACTTCCGAGTTACAACAATCAACGTTAATCTTTTTGTACCTCCTATACCTAATAATAAAGATTAATATTAATAACATATTAATAACAGTACGCGTTATATAATGTACATATTATTTTTATAGTCATATTATGCAAATTTTATTTTATACTGTCAATTATTGATATTGATAACTATTGCTTTGAGGTACCGCTCGATATTTTCAGCATAATTTGAGAACCTTTTTTCGTGGATACATTCGCTTAGCCCTCGAGTTTAATAATGACATTTTTAAGGTTATTAGTTATTACTAATGTGGATTAGCAGATGTGCTACGCTATTTAAAAATAGTTACTCGAACAATTGACAGCGTTATATAAATGCTGCATTCTAAGAAGCAGCTCGCCAACGCACATTTCTAATTGATGGATCTGAGTGGGCTATATATTTACACGAAGTTGCTGGAATGCTGGATATCATAATATATGATAATGGTACTCAGATATTGATGTATTCAAAATCTTAGTAGAAATTGTAGTCAATTTAAACTTCAAGTGATTAATTAGGAGGTAAACAATAATAAAATAAAATCACATTATGCATTTTTTGTAAAAATAAAAGGAAATATGCAATAATATTTTATTATTGATTTGCTTAAATGAATAAAGATCTTATAAGTTATCACTGTTATCATTGTTATCATTATAAGTTATCATTGTTCAATATTTTACTATTACTATAAAAACTTATAATTGACAAGTAGTAATTTATTAAACATTTTTATACCTAACACTCATTACTTATTGACGCATGTACGTGCAAACGAGGGAGCACTCCGTTACTATTTTTTTTAAACAGTCACTTACACAAATGATAATTTACTAGTTACTTCTCATACATTTATACGACCCATATCCCACATGCAAACACATGGAAAATTGCCTATTTTGACTTCCTTAAAAACGGTTAGTCCTTAGTATTGAAAAAAGACGGATTTTAAGTAGCATAGTGAGTGAGTGAGGTACAAAAATATCTTGTCGCGCATTTATCGATGTTTGCCGGACGATTAATAATAATATAATACAATATAAGCTCCTATCACAGCGTCACTGTCTATCGATGAAATAATAACAATAAATTAGTGTGCAAACGACTCTGACGTTAACGGCGGCTGACGGTTGCGGTGGATGTGTCACTTGGGGCGAGTACTGATAGTGCTGTTGCTGATGATGCGGTGGTGGTGATGGTACGCAACCGTGGGATTGAACACGCTGTATGGCAGTGGCGGACGCATGGACGGCTGTTTGCCATTAGCTGCGGCCGTGACGGGTGATAGAACAAGTGCCGGAACAAGTGGCTGTTGTAGGCGGAGAACGCTGCCTCCGTAATGGGCGACATCCGAGCCGTGGCACCGACAGCCATGCAAGCGGCCGCAGAGACAGCGCTACCGCCGGCGGAAGTGTGCGTGCGGATGTGTTACAACAGTTCTGAAGCTCTTGCCGCACAGCGATTCCGCCGTGGCGGATTCGGTGGCGGCAATAGCGGCAATAGCGGGAAACGACGACTGCATGTGCAGGCCGCCGGGAATCACCCAGCTGCACGTATACGGGCGGGCCACGGGCGCGTAGAACGGGGGCACGGATGCAGCGGCCATCAGTGAGGACAGGTACCGCTGGTGGTCGCACTGTACCGCCTGTACGCAACCAGTGCACGCCGGGCCGCTGCCATCATCGGATGACATTGGGCGGCGAACGTCAGCGTGGCCGTGGCCACCACATGCTGCTGCCGCTGGCCGCTCCCAGATGCCGGGCTACCGCACATCGGATCCTTGCAGTCGGACGATGGCGACGGCTTCCCAACCTCGGCCGTGGCCAGAGATACGGCAGCCAGAATCCTCTTCGTGTCGGCCAGGTACGTGGGCCTGAAGGTGGCCAGCGGGTCATGTGGTGATGTGTACGGCGAGTGAGCTGGTATCAGCGGCGGTGGGCAGAACGCCTTGGCCATGGCGCCGTGCATCACTTCCAGACCGGACCGCATGATCGGGTCGATAGACGGGCGGTGGACGAGGCCGTCGCGATTTCAGACGATGACGGCCGACGGCTGCTCTTGTGGCATACACTGCCGTATTCGTCACGGTATTCGGACAATTGACACCCGACGGTTTTGCCGATATCGGACTTTTTGCACCCGATATTTTAAGAACACGGACAATTGACACCGAGCGATTACGATTACGATTACAATGACGATAATCGTGAGTAGGTAAGTACCTATAGGCATTAGGCAATAGTTATTAGTTAATAGTTAGTGTCTGTTGTAGTGTAGTGTGTACTCAGTTTTATTTAAAAGTAACAGATTTATAATATTTATTCAATATGGACTCAGAATGTTCCGATATAATTGAAATAATTAAAACAAAAGTAATAATTAATGATTATATTTATGTGTTCCAAAAAAAAGTTGGCGATGGGCTTAGATATACTTGTGTTCAACGAAAGAAACATTATTGTAAAGGTAGTGTAACGATAAATTCGTTCAAAACCAAAATTTTAAAATTTCAAAAACATTCTCATAATCCTGATTCTGCCAAAGCTGAAGTATGTCGTGCCTTAAATGCGATGAAAGAAAATATTATAAACAATTTTGATATTCCTTCTGAAGTGTACGCAAAAGAAGTTACCAAATTAACAGACGTAGCTGCTTGTTTGATGCCAAATTAAAATAATGTAAAAAGAAATTTAAGGAGAATCCGTAACAATTCATACCCTACAATTTCTTCCAAAGAATTCGTATTAGAGGGTAAGTGGACGATGATAAATTAATTAACAATACACAAGTTATGTGCTTCAAAAGGAGACCATCTATGTTTGCTCCATATATGTGGAATGTCCACAATGCCACAAAATTAGGTTATAGTAGGACTATATGTCCACAGGAGGTTTTAACAATAAGTTCCAACATATAATTATATTTAAACATTCACATACTTATATATATTTATTGAAGCTTTACAAATAATGAACTCCATTACCTCAATGGAGATTTTAAAACTAAATACAGGTATTCAAATAAATTGTAAAATTAAATCAAATGAAGAACGGCTTAAAAACATATGTAAAACTTCTCAATTCAAAACAAATACTGAAATTATTAGTTTTTTAAAAAACGTATCCTACGTAATTAAACATTAAATTTGAATATTATCTAAAAAGTAATGTTTACAAAATCTTTTATCTTTTCATTTTATTAGAATAAACTTTTCAATTATATTATTATACTATACGATTATATACGAATCTATAATCTATAATCTATAATCGTATAATACGATATATTCGGTGTCAATTGTCCTATCAGCGGGTGTCAAATGTCCTAGATTCATTCGTCACGTGGCTAAGTGGACTGGTCTGCACAGTTTCCTTTGTATTCCGAGCACTGGTCTTGGGCTGACCGTCGTTGTCGTCGTTGTTGTTATTGTTGTTATGGCGGTTGTATAGTGAGGCTGAAGTGTGGTGATGTTGGAGCTGTACGGCAGTGTCAACATGGTGTTCTCATACGGTTTAAAGTTCAACTTTGCTAGTTTGGTCGTGTTCTCCACGTACCTAATCGTTATTGAGGTTAGTCCGGTGGTGGTTGGTTGCCGCGTAGCCCAAGTATGCCACGGCCGCTTGGGCTAGTGACACGTAGTGGGGCCGATCGGAAGTGGTGGCTGCCATCGATTATGCACATTGTCTATAGCCAGTAACTATTCAGAACATACGATAATTATTCATAAACAATAGTAATAGTGACTAGTTATGTTTTTTTTCAATCGTCTTATTTTTTAATTTATATTTATAATTATTAAGTAATTAAAATTTATTTGAACCCAAGTCTTAGAACATAAAGTAACCATTGACCATTTTTTCATGGTTTCAAGTTTGAATTAATTGATATTATAAGCTTATAATATATTGTAACACTTGGAGATTAAAAATATTGAGTACCTATCTTAACTAAAATGTCAAACATAACTTTTAGCTATGTACCTATTATATGTTCAAAGTATTATTACTATATATAGGTACCTACATATGGATACTTTTGGATTTAGAGTTGGTAATGAAATTAAGACATACAACTTACCAAAGTAGTTTCTTTTACTGTCTTGGTAATCGAATTGGATACAATACCATCAAAGTATCCCATTTTATTGTCTCCTTCTGCCATCTGTTGTACACGCAAGTCGGTAATTTGCGCAAGATACGTGCCAATGTAATTGTGCTTTTACAAACAATATCGTTGTTGTAAACGATAATATGGCCTGGCCCCATCGTGTCTGCAAAAGCATATAAAGTCAATATTTTTAAAATCTTTACTTAATGTAGTTTATAGTTATTCCTTACTGAGTATGTAAAATAAGCATTAATCGCAGCTTTATTGTATACGTCTTATCGTGAGTCACAGAGAAAATTCAGTTTAATCGTTTCAGATTTGTAAGCAATATTTAAACACAAATATATTTTATTCTCAATAAGAGAGATAATGTCTCAAATATCACTTATCAGTCATATATACGATTATAACAGTATGATTTTCCATCGATCATATTAATATACAAAATACATACGGGTAATAAGAATATTTTATCTATTCATGGTTTTTTTTCTTTAAAATTCGTCAAATTATTATAATAGGTACCTTATGGCTTATTCGATGGTTAATAGGTACGTTTATTTATGCTCGATTATGAGATCACGATAATACAATTTTACATATGGACACTAAATAAAACATATAAAATTGTATAATATGTTTATAATACCATATAACCTTATAGGCTTATTTTTTATATTCGGAATAATGCATAAGGTTATTTAGGTATTTTGAAAAGCTTATCTTCGCTTCATGTCAATACGAAACGTAGGCACAACTGACAACTGCAGTACAAGCAATCACTCATCATGTATTCATGTCCATTCTATAATATTATACATTATATATTATGCAGTAGGTAGGTTAGTAAAGTTAGACTAAATTACTAATTAAAGCTACATATTTGTTATAGACGATAACAAATATATCTATAAATATAAATATAAATATATCTGTGTATTATTATACACCTCAATACATACCTGTAATAATTCTAAAATTGATTTGTTATGTACAGGAATGCGTTTGATTGAATAATTAATAATTATATTAATTAATTATAAGCGTAAGTAACATATTATAATATTATAGCATTCAGAAAATTTTACACTATTTGAAATAACTAATGCCGAGGCGCATAAAAAAAATGGTTGATTTAATGTTTCACTAAAATGTAATGGATCAATCATGTGCTTTTAAATCATGTTCAAGAGACCAAATTAGATAAATATTGATTCATTAAATGTTTAGAGTGGTTATCTATACGACCCTGCATTAGTTTTTCTGTCCCATACCATAATTATGTAATACACTAATGCCAAATGGTATAATACCTACTGTCCTACTATGATGTCCCTATACAATTAAAATAACGTAATCGACTTCCGTACGCCGCCTTAATAATACATAATCGGGTTAGGTCAAAGTGCATTGAAGTATTCGGGAATACTTTGAACATTTTTGCAGACGACGTGTGCGTATCAAACCAAGGTCGTACGCAGGACCAATTATCGGGAGGGGGAGTTGAACCCTTAACCCCTCCCCAGGCATGGCCTTTTGTGAAATAGGGCACATGTTTAAATACACCGTTTGTCGTTAGATTAATATAATAATATAATATATTTAAAATGTTATATATATATGTTATGTATATTGTCTGGATTCTAAATTTTTTTTAAAAGATAGCTGTAAGTATACCTAATGTTGTGACATCATCCGTCAAAATATTAACATGTATGTACGTCTTTTTTTGTACACATTGCATACGAATCGTATGATGCGGTCCACAGTACCCTTGTGAAATTTGGTAGACTGTTTTAAAAGTTTACTGTTATCATTGCGCTGCTAAGTCCACTAGGGTATCCGAGGTGCCTATTATAATATATTATGTCATACGTCGTATATAGGCGACATAAATACTAAATATTACAAAGTGTCCGGACACGAAAAACATGATTTAGCCAAGAAATTTCGTCAGCACCTCTTAATGGTGTGCAGGGGATGAAGAAGGGGTTACGCTTTTTAAGACGATATTCATATTAACCGACCCATTAGATTTGGCAGCGGATACGCCACTCCGCATGCGTAATGTGCCTGGTCGGCCGCCAACGGAACGTGTCACTCGTCGTCGTCGTCATTGTCGTCATCGTCGTCGTCTCGTTATTCGTCTGCTCAGCCGCAAAACAAAATTGCACCGTAGCCAATAAATTACTATTTACACGACCGTACCCCGTCATAATACCGGGCGGTGGCAAACGGAGTGGAATCCAGATCGCGTCTCCCGCCGAAATGCCAATTTATAAATGGACCGTATAAGCGTCACCGAGGTATGATGTTCAGTACGTGGTTGCAGATGTCGAGTCCTCAGAATAGGCGGTGCCGTACTACATTAAAAAATAATAATAGTATACATTTGTGGGGAGGGGAGAGGGAGAGAGGTCCACGACGGGCCTACCAAACTCGATTTTTTAGACCGCTTAAGATCATTAATTAAGATATACCTACAGGGTACGGAACGACATCTCTCTATAAAAATTAATTTGAAGTCGGAACGTTCTCAATTTCCAAAATAACTAGGTACTAGCGCTCTCACAGTTTTCTTTTGGTCAATATTAACCAACGGTCAAACACAATACGTGCAACATAAATTGTTCACTATTATGACATAAGTATAAAATATGTGTAATATGTTGTGGTGAAGAATGTGATTCACATACTTATGGGCTAAAAATATGGACTCTAAATAGACTAATTTAATTTATATTATTGAATCCCATGTATTACAATGTTTTAAACAATAATTCTATATATTTAGAACTCATAATATAATATAATGTACCACGCATTCATGTAAATTATATTTTAGAAATATTTTATTAAGCTTCTACAGGATTACAGGTGTAATCTAGCCAAGGGGATAATCACTCCTATAATACTCGTTATACAAAAAATATCATAATTTGTTTACATATACCAACATTAACATCAAGACGACTCGGCGCGGGCCCGGATGCTCTGGTCACACCAGGAGCGATGGACGACGGCGACGGCGGTAGCTAGCTGTACCGGCGAGGGCAACGATACCGCCCCATGCAACGGTACCACGACGATGGCAGAGTGCACGAAGGCGACTCGCAAAACACAACAGGTGAGCGATACAGCTGAGCTAGGAACATGGACGTCACAGCATCGCCGGACTCGTAGAAACGGATAACGTTCCAGGGTACGGTGATACGTGACTCCAGGACGGCCACTGGATGGTGACGAGGTCGAATCAGGGCCGCTTTGCTGTGCGGTCCTATACGATACTCTGCCATTTTCGCGCAGCGGCAATCGGTCGAGTCACGTCTCCGGTCACCGTCGATTCCGTAGCACCGACAACTGCCTTTGCTCGCTCAGTGTTTTAGGTCGCCGTCGTCACGCATCAGTCGTCTTCAGTACCTGTGCATCGTCTATGCGCACGACATCGCGCACTAGCCGCTCGCCGTCAATCCGTCTCATCGTTCCCGTGGCCGTCGTGGTCGGGCCTTCACCCCCCGTCATGATGGTCGTCACCCGAGAGCAAACTCGCTGGCTACTGCACTCGTTTGCCTGCGGGATGTGCAGCGAGAACGTATAGAGGTGACCAGTAGCCGTATTGCTTTATGCAATCACTTCGCCATCACCTGCTTATTGTGTCTTGTCTGGTGTTCTTTTTTATTATTTTCCTATTTTTAAATTCGTCCAACTATAGGCAACTTTGAGCCGTGTATGTTTCAAAAATTCTTCAAAATTAGGTCACTTTGAGCCTTTAAATTATCTAAGCATTTGATTGTACTTAAACTAGGTATAATAAATATATTATAAAATTACTTTTGTTGAATACACAATAAAATTGTCTATACAAAAACAAAATATTGTTATTTTTTTACGTATTAGAGTGTATTTGTATATTTATTTATTTCAACAGAATAATGGGCTCCACTGAACATACCCCTATGAGGGGCCATTCAAAGTAATAAATACCTTTTAGAAATGTTTTTGTCACTCATCAAATAATATATCAATAAAATATTATAATAATGATAGGTATTTTTGGTCAGGTGAACGTACAACTTTTTAAGGAACCTTGTTTCAATTTTCAATCTTTTTAACCCAACGAATAAAATTATATCTACATTTATAGAATAAAAAAGAGAGACACATTAGAGTTACACTAAAAAACAAAATCGAGTTTTTTTCTAAAACCTTGGGTAAAAATCTCAGTTTTTCCTTAACTTTTTGAACTTTTGTCCCCCCAAAGTACCAACTAGATTCACTTTCTTGCCAAAAAATATGATGTTGAAGAAAATTTAAGCATTATTTTTACTGTCCCACAAGGTGCGATGACACACACAAATATAAAAAAAAAACATTGTAAAATCAATACATTCACTCAAAGTCTAAAATTCTGATGTTCTCATAAACAAAAGAGTATTTCTTTTTTTCCGTATTAAGTATTGAGAGGTAATTTTTATTTTTATTTATGTAAAAATGGGTGCCACTGAACATGTTAGGGTCTACATTGTGGGTGTGTAGGTACAATGGTACATGTTACGGTAAAAGTAAGAATACCGATGAAACCTAGGTTTACCCTTCCCCACAGTAAAAACTACCCAATGGCCCAAGTGGCCGCGGGTTAATTAATAAAAAGAAAAAAAGGATAGTAAAGTATAAAAATATTTATTTATTGTGAATTGATTGGTAGTTTTAAAAAAATGTATTTTTTCTATAATTTGTAATTGTTGTGTATAGGTATTCATTCTAAAGGATGGGTGTGAATACTGAATTGATCAACTTTTACACTAAATGTAATACAAATTTCACAACAAGTATAATTAATTATATGTATGATTAAATAGGTACATGTATATATAATGATTGATGAGACGAATCAGAACGAAACAATATACAAAATATATAACGAAATTGACTGTATAAAGGTTATAAATTATAATGAATATTATACAACCACTTATCGCGTGACACGTCTTATCAAAGAATTCAAATCATCTAGAAAAAAATAAAACGTTCATGTCAAACTATAGCCAGATAAGTATTAAACCCTTTGACTGTCAATCAAACGTTGGCTTGGATAGTTAGTGTCAATCACTGTATGACCTCACGGTCATTAAAATAAGACAATATTCAGGGTGTTCTATTACCTTTAAATAATTTTTTGTTACTGATGATGATGTATACAGCTCGTTCAAATCACAATATGACATTTACCTACAATAGTGTCTATATAAACTGCTTTGCACTATTATTTACCGACTTAAAGATAAAACCAATGTGGTTTGGTTTGACTAAGACATGAAATAAGAATACGTTTAATGCTGAAATACGTTATTATAATATACTTATGGGTAGTAACTCGAATAATAAACATACAAGTATTTATATTACAATTTGGTCAGCGGTCGTCGGGTCATCTATGTATGACCAATACTATTTAAGAGACGAATACAATATAATATTAATATAAACTTAAGTAGGCCAGAATCTATGAAGCGAATAGGATAAGTCAATATAATCGCCATTGACATTTATAGAGAATAACTATATAATAGTGGTGTACGGAGTTCGTTCGGTCGTGAGTCGTGGGTCCGGTATATATAGGCTTTCGGAAAAATACTTTATTATTATTATGCAGGTCTAGACGTCTGAGTTCATAAGAGCGTGTGCAATGACTCGGAAAGAGAGAGAGTTTTATGTTTTATTAATATATAAAAGCGTTTCGGACAAGTAATGGCTTTCTAATTTTAGGTTCTTCTGCGTCCAATATTAACGGTCACAATATTTCTAAGACTATTCCGCACTATAGTTATCTTGCAGGTCGTCTAGGTTATGTGTGTGTGTGTATTTTTATGTAAGTGTATCCAGAACATTACTCGACGAACTGGAGCTCTCTGTTTGTGTCTGTTCTATAATATGCATTTAAAACTATCCCGTAATAGTTGTTATCTTGGCCGTTCGGTTTGACGGTAAATGTACCTGTTATCCTTATCAAACCTATTAATTTGACTATATTTATAGAGTTTAGACATAAAGTGTGAACGGGTATATATTTTTGTTGATGTCGTATATAAGGCACGCGTCAACATGAATTGTTGTATATTGTATACGATACAATATAAATATGTAATGTGAGTATATCTACCCAGGGCTGGCTCGAAAAAAAAGTATGGAGGACGGGAGGAACTATCACTAGCTGTAAACTTAAAAAATTGGTATAGGCTCAGTGCTCAGACACAATGTTAACGCTTAACACCTAACCTATAGTAGCCCAACTTAAGTCTCGTTTGTAAATTAAGGTATGTTCGTGTCTTCGTGATGCACCTAGGTAATTCTGAGATATACTGTTCGTTATTTTAACGAACATTAACCTATTTGGCGTAAGTACATTCGTCAAATGAGTGTAATACCTACCAATTCTTACTTTGTATTTCTATTGTTTTACATACTATCTAAATACTATCTTTAATACAACGTTTAGGTACGACATTACATTATAAAATACTAAACTGCCAATATCGGTGGAATAAAATACAGCCGTTTTGATGATCTTAAATAATATAATATCATTTTGCGTAACATTGTATAAAATATTAAAATGTGGCTAATAAAATATGCCACATTATTTAGTTTTATAATAATTGTTTGGTTAAAATTACGAATTTCAGTGTAATTCGTATTACTATTGCCTATTTTTATGAAACAATAATATACCTATATGTGTAATGTGATAAACAATTCATTTTTTTCAAAAACGTATTAGGGAATAGTTACTTACTTTTAATAATTTATGGAAAACATAGATTTAAAGTTCTTTGATAAAAACAACCACTGTATACCCTAACCATCGAGTAATTACCGTATAATTAAGCACACTAAATAGAGTGAAAAGATAATAAATACTCGAAATTATATGAAGAGGATACTTAAAAATGTATACGTAATACGCAATACGTAAACTGAGTATAGGTACTGTCTAGTGTTGAAACATCTTTCGGTTTTTGCCTTCATGCAATCCGTTTACGCGGTCCTTGACTATATGTACAACGCATTGTCTCGAACCTTTTAATTTATTTTTTACGTAGGTCTATTATTATAGGTAGTAGGTATATGGTCGTAAAGTATATCTCATGTCACTCGTAAAACGTACGACATTATACGGCTGGTGTACGCACATTATAATATTATATGGGCGTAATTTGTACAATAGAATACGACGACGTTAGAACCGTTTGATTTTCGTAAGACTGTGTCGACCTCCGTCGTCGGCAGCGTTATAGTATAATATGGCTGCGACTCCGGTCTCCGGTCGGTGTCATCCGAGTGGCCATGTCATCAATCATTTTCGCGAACGAACGGAGAGAAGCATAGTATAGTTTAGACGCATATATATATATATATATATATAAATATATATTTCCATACACATTATTAGCTGCACCCGGCCAAAGTCTCAAAATGCTCGCGACGATCATTTTTCATCGCCACATCGTCCGTCGGACCCGCGCTCACTCATGACAATGTGTTTCCTAATTAGAACGGGGAACAATTGGCTGCGGGCTTCCTGTCCGTGTTCCGCACCCATCGTCCGTCGTCGTCATCGTTGTCGTATGGTCGCTCATTCGCGCACAGCTGGCAGCGGTGACGAGACCTAGGATGGTCCGTGCCGTGTTTGCGTATACGGCGGCGGTCGTTCTAGTATTATATTGTATATAGAAATAGACGGACCGCCGTCGCCGGCCTTTCGCGTATTAATAAAAACATCTCCGGACGATTGATGATCCACGATGACCCTCTTAAACGTCATATTTCACTCGACGACGGTGGCAATGGCCGCCAACCGGATAATTAATTCGTCTTCACGGGTCCGATCCGCCGGCCAAGCCACAGCTCTCCCCATCTTTCTCTCTCAACACTCCTTCTCTCACTCTTTCCCCGTCTTACTCTCTCATCACTCCTTCCTTTTCTTTCTCTCTCTAGTCTCTGGCCGTCAAATACTCTGCAGATATTATGGCCTATAGCCACTATAGGTACATTTTATTGTGACAACTTCTCCTCCAAATCATACCCTATTCACAATCCCGTTAAAATTATATAACTGTAAATTTCACTTATACTAATGTACTTCGTTAATTATTAATAACTGGGAATATACAAATTATTGAAAAATAATAAAATAGAAATTATTAATAAAAATCATTACTAATAAAAAAAAAATTTATATAGATTATATACGATATAAATATATAAGTATTTTAATTGGAATACAAATACCTTAACGACATTTACGATACAAGATTAAAATGATGAGTGAAAAAATGTTTATCAATATATTGAATATTTGTAGAGGTATAGGATTTAAAAAAAAGTTATTATGTTTATTCTGAATTCTGATTATACCCTTTTAACATGTAACTATACAATAAATAATTCTAAATGTCAACCTAGTAATTAAATTAACTGTCATGTTTTTAAATTTAATAACTACATATTTCCATATTCAAAAAAATATTATTTGTGGCTTGTTTCATTTATTTATAATAATATTATTGTTCACAAGTTTCTTGGTAAACATTTTCATACATTTCAGTAAAATACTTTTTGAGATGCCTATGACTATATAATTATTATTTATTGTCACCAAACCCAGTAAAAATATTAAAGCGTTCGAATGCTTTTCATAACACGTTGCTTCAGAAATCTTATATACAGGTTGATTCAATTGATTTTAAACCATGGTCTATAAATATATTTAAAAATTACAAACATCAGAATTTAAATAAATTCATTATTAAAGGAAAAAATGGGGGTGAACAAGCTTGGTGATCACCCTGCATACCTTGTAGTGAAAACAAGGGTTTTAAATGGTTTACCCTAGGTATTAAACAATATTTACTTCTTATAAATATGTAAAACACTCCAAAAATGCAAAATACACTGGAAAATTTACTATTTTCTATTGTTATGGTTAAATAATGAATGTTTAATATTTAAATCGAAAAAATTATATTATAATATTATATATTATGTAATCATACAATGAATACAATATAATGTTTGTAAAAACTTTAAAAAATTATAATAATAATAATAATAAAACAAAGTTATTTATAATTATAATAATACCTAAACCTCCATTATACGTGCTAAATGTAGTCGGAAATTTGCACACAGAATTGTGAGCATTTTTACTCAGACACAATATCATAAAGATAACAAGTCACATATAATATCATAATAGGGTAAATGATAATAGTGTTATAAGTACTTTTTCCACCATCATAAATAGATCAAATAAAAGCATTGTAAAAAAGTAAAAGAAAAAAAACCACCAGTATTGTTGTTTCATTATTATTACAATTTCCGACGTCATCATTTATAATCTAAGAACAATACTACAATAGGTTACACAATACATTTTTTTTTATACCATGACCGTTGTTAACTTATTTCATCCAATTAATTATCTGCGGAGACATATTTTCAGTGCAGATAATAGGTGTACACTCGCACAACAACGGTTCAAGTAGTAAATAATAAATATAAACGAAATCGGTAAAAAATACAGTGTATTTCAAAAAACCGTGTAGGGCGATTAATTTGAATTATTCATCCGACATAATATATTTTAATATTGTATACCCTTTTGTGTTAACGTTAACTTACTTTTATTGCATTTCAGGATAAAAAAAAATATATTATTATGTGTTTTAAAAATGTATTTTGTCATTTACCACCTCAGTTTTACCACTGCGTCGAAATCTTTTAATAATTCGTCGCTTAAGAAGCAACATCTAAATTTTAACAACTATCTGACTTTTATCAACTTCACAGGAGAGCAAAAAAATCGGTTTCTGTGTAGTTGTTGGTACATTTTATAAATGTTTTAATATTTTTAGTTAGTTTAAGAAGTTTTTTTTGTGATTCTAACAGAAAATAAATCAAAAAAACAATAAATACATTATTAATAAACCAAAGTATTTGAAATAATGTAAATCAACAGGGGCTATTTCATATAATTCAAACTACAATACAAATTACAAACTATATCTCAATAGCAATACAAACAACAATGTCTATATCATATTCAAGAATACAACATAACCTATTTCAAAATAGTATCTATAACACATAATAAACATTTATAGGTAGGTATGTGAATTAATTCACTTAAAATATGAAATAAATTAGCTCAATAGTTAATGAATAAAACTAAAAATGTAAATCATAAAATGTTACGATGAAACTAACATTTTTATAAATGCTTAACTGATTTCAATTTGACACAGATAAATTCGTAAGGAGATAGGTGGTGTTATACTGTTGTCATGGTTGTCATGAAGATTAGAGATATCTCTAATCTTCATGACTGTTATATTACGATTTTAGATATGCTGTGTTATCCTTGTGAAATGTTGAATGAGATTGTGTTGCTAACTCAATTT
The DNA here is from genome assembly GCA_016617965.1 of Macrosiphum rosae. Lineage (NCBI taxonomy): Eukaryota > Metazoa > Arthropoda > Insecta > Hemiptera > Aphididae > Macrosiphum > Macrosiphum rosae. The sequence continues at coordinate 6,240 of WHPZ01578927.1, read as the reverse complement.
GTCCAAAATTTGATATAAGTGGTGCGACGATTATTAAATATGTAATACGAAATACTACAATGATAATATTGGACCTACGTAGATGAACCATATTTAAATTTGAAGTTCTTCCTACTCGAAAAAAAAAAATAAAAAAAAATAGGAAAAATATAGGTAGTATAAATTATTATAATTATAATTTTCTGCATAAGAAGATATGTTTCATCGAAATCACCGGATATGATAATATTAGAATATTATGAATGTATAATACGCTTTTGACATGATTATACGTGAACACAATGATAATGATATAAAGATGGATATTTTGTACTCATAATCCTATTCAGAAAGTATGTGTCCTCCTTAGTGCTTCGTCGACCATCGAACACCATTCACCAAAATATCGTACCCATAATTCTTTTCGAATTCTCGACGTCCAACCTGCCTACTATTTATATTTTATGCACGGGCCTTATTGACGGGATTTATTTTATCATTGTCAGGCACGTGTTGCTATTGTACCACTACCACGGTAATGCGACATCAGCACGTTTGCCTCGAACTGTGCTTCGAGCCTTAATACAAGCCCGCGTATCATTTGGCCCTCGAAGTTCGCACACATTATAACACCGCGATTATAATAATAGTCCTTTGTCCGGTATTCTTTGTGTATTTATGACAATAATTTATCGATACGAAAGAGGGAAGAAAAAATAAGGTGTCACCATCGATAACAGCGATTTCCGTCGACGTCTATAATAATAATAGTAATAAGTAATAACGCACGTCCTGCCGCGGTCGCATAGCGTTTCTAAAACTCATGGGGACGATATTAATATTGCCGTTTAGTATACTATTATAATAATAATGAAATAATTTATTGTCGTTGCCATATCCCAGAATATTCTTCCGGTCGGTTTTTCTTGTTTATTTTTTCGGTCAACGTCCGAATTGACAGCGAGTTAACATCGTGGAGTAAGCACAACTTTTGGATCTACTTTTTTTTTGAGGTGGAGGAGAGTCTGTAGCTCTCATATTTTTTCCTTATTAATCATGTGGACATTTCTTCTACACCCTCTCACCCCCTAAATCAGTATATTTTCAAATGATATGTAATAAATATAAATTTACATTAATATTTATCCATGGTATGATTCACCAAGCATGCACACTCCCACATTTTCCTCGAATTATGTATTTTATTCAAATTATTATTATTATTATTGGAACTTTTAAATAAACGTATCAGATCGTATTTTTAATTATTTAAAATAATAAATACAAAATCAGCTTAATAATTGAAGGTAAAAAGTTGGTTCTCATTGGCAAAAAAAGAAGTTGGATCGCCACTAGGTATTCCTCAAGGCTTAGATTTGTAGTTATAGGTACCATGCAAATCTATAATTATTTTCCTGCAAAGTTCTTGCATCATATACTCGTTCTTAGCTAATTTTAGACCTCATTGGAGAAAAAATATTTCGTGACTTATTATCCAATACAATACATTTGATAGGTGGGGGGTAAGCCCCCCACCCACAAGTCAATAGTTATAAAATTGGGCCTATGTGTAGCAATAATATAATTGACGTACCACGTACGGTATGCTAGTGTTCACACCACCTCCACACGAGCGATATATGCCACGTGGCGTGTGATTTATTTACCACACATGTGCAACAGTGCTCGCGTGTGTCAGAGGAGGTCTATTTGCACCGCCTCCGGTTTCAATCTGTGTGGAGGGCTGCAACGACGGGATTTGTGGGGGTTCAAAGTGGCGGCGGTGGTCCAACTGCCCCTGCAGAGTACGGATATAACACTTCTTGTATTATAATTTTATCTATTATATTATAATATTGTGCTTGACAAAAACGGGAACGCATCCATTATTATTCCTTCGTGCAGTAGTATAAATACCTACGAATAAATAAAAGCTCTTTCAACTGAGATTTCGACAACCGTCTTCGGTTCCGTGGTGTATTATTTTTCAAATAATGTATTATACTTCACTTATATTATAATATGTTGATTGACATATTAAACGAGAGTCGATGCCTCTAATCAGTAGATACCTACACTTTGTCTCTTTTGTTTTACGCCAACCTATACATTTTTATTAAAAACGCTGAACGCCCAGGGATCTCTTTAATTAATATCCTTTAAAAATACCTATCTACCTACACCGTAAATTATTATCGTACTGCTGAACATAATTAATAGTCTTTGGAACTATAAATTATTATTATTTCGCAATATTAACATTGTACGAGTATACCTATATTATAACAGTCGAGATAATTGCACGGTAGTCATCAATTTCATAAAACAAGAATAAATACACTGTAGATATATAGGTACGACTATTATATTAAAATGCGATCACCTTGAAGGCGTTATTTATAATAACTATCTATTACAATTTTAGGATAGTATATTATTATAACATATAAATTATAATATAGACTTCGTAAAATTATTATAATATAGTATAATAAATAATAGTACCTACGCATAGTGGTCGTGTAAAAATAATATTTCAAACTCCTTTGAACAATAAATAAATTATGTGTAACAATTAATAACTAGGAAGAAACAACTATGCTGTGACAGGATAATAGTGCTAAAACATAAAATGAAATAAATTTGCAATGTTCAAACATAATATTATAGGCGTTATTATTACATTCATTTTTTTTAATGCAAGATACACAACGTTATCGTTGAACTAGAATTATGAATAGCGTGCGTTCTTGATAGTTAAATTGGTACCGAGACACGTCAATTGGTCCCTACATTATAATACAATGATATAAAATCAATTTGTAGACCAGCCAACTACACAAATTTGTTCCTACGCTAAAAATAGACGTTTAAAATGTGCAGATAAAAAAGATTATTTATTTACAGTCTTTTAAAAATTGTATAAAAAAAACATTTATTTTTAGTTTGATCCAATTTTTAATATTTGTATTAATATTATTGATCACCTTTTTTATTTATTTATTATTTCTAATTTGTAGAACTGATACGTACAAAACCGATTCAAAAGTGCAAGCATTATTTACATTTTATTAATACAAGGTTAGAGAATATCCTTATGGATTAATAGCATAAGGTGGATGTTCAGCATAATATGCTCTAAGACATAAAGAATCGCAAAACAATTTAATTGTAAGAATCTGCTTGGCCAAAAAAATATTTTCAGGGCTCCATGGCACAAAACTATAAACAACTTAAGGTACTTCCAGTTCAATTATTTCTCAAAAAATTTGGTATCCTTTTTCGACAAGTAAAATTTGTTACAAATAGACACTAAGCGTGACGTTAGAGCGCGTATGCCATTGCTGTATGGTACACAAAAAAAAGAGTTGGGTAAAAATGTTGTTGATTATCTAGGTCCCACTATGTTCAACATCATTGAATGTAAAAAAAAGGTATACAGAATAATGTTAATAATACACTAGGCTATCTATATGATAAAAAAATTGTTTTTGCATATTTGTTAGAACAACTATAATAAAAAAAAATATGTAATTTAAGACAATAATTTGTAATTAAATGTAAAAGATACAACTTTTAAAAACAAGAATAGTTTTTGTAGATACCTACTGAATTATACATAATACGAAAGAGCTAAATAAAGATATTTTAAAAATTAAAATCGCTATAATAAATATTGTGAATTATAAAAATTATTTTACATTACGTTAAGAAGTGAGAAAACTTTCTGAAAACACATAATATAATTAAATAATGCATTTATAAAATCGTATGAAAATATACGATACTTAATGACATAATAAAATATATACCTACGCCATGGGTGTCTGGGAGAAAACAAGACTTCGAACTTTTATGATTTTATTCATCGGGAAATAATAATATAAAGACCAAAGTTTTAGAAAGAGACAGATAAACGGTCGTGACGTTTTGAGAAAACATTTGATATCTATTTAGGTGCCGGTCGGGAGGAAAAGTATAAGAAAGAAAGCGGGAAAAGGACGAGGAGATAAGACCGCTTGTTTGAGTAATTTTCTTTAATGCCGCAAAAGCGAATGAATGACGTACCGAATAATTTTTCAGCTTTCAACACGTCGCGAGCATTACAATGATATATATTACTGCAGTATGTACAATGTACATAATATACATATTATATTATATAATATATACAGTTTAACTTTCATAATTTATTAGAGGGAAATGTATATATTAATATATTATACAATACTATAATATCGGGTGCGGCGTGTACTGCTCTGCACGTCCGTCACACGGTATAGTGACATCGGGGATCTCGCGAGAGGGGGAAGGTGAATCGCTCTTTTGGGGAGGGAAAAACCGACGTCATAAGCCGACGTCCGCATATGCCCTAGCGACACACGCACATTATTACCACTCGGGAAAAGTGGTTCGAGGAAAACTTTGGCTCGGTCTTCGCGGGCGCCCCCCTCCCACACGTGCGAACTGTTATTTATATTATTTTCTTCTTCTCGGTGAAAGGTAAGGGCTGCCTATATTTGCGTAGGTACGTAATATTATATATGTGCGTTTTGCACACGGCTGATGTTAGTATAAGTGCGAGTACACCCCGCGACACGCGCGAAATATATATTATTATTATTATGACGTGAGTTAAGTCCTCGCTGCGGGGGGATGACGGAATCGCTAGAAAAACGTCGTCCATCAAACCCGCGATAAATGATGGGGAGACTCCTACATAATAATATATTATAAACCGCGTCCTTTTTTTTTTATGTTTCGCCCGGCCCGCGGTGGCAGCGGGGTGTACACACCGCGCTCGCGAATGTTCGCTATATGCCGCCTCGGCAACGAGCAAAGGACTGGCGGGAAATATGAGAAATGTTCCCAGTAAATCACGGTCTCCCCCCCGTGTCATTAGTGCTGGAGGTGGTGGCTGCACCTACCCCTTGTCCCCCGTGTGTGTATGTATGTATATGGAAAATATGGCTGACAGGGAAATATTAAAAGACCTCTCTCGCACGCCGTCACCGCTCGACCCCAGTGCATTATGTTATATATATGCGTGTACGGAACGCCGGTTCGAAAATTTATCGCTTCGTCGCACCCGCGACAGTCTTTCTGAACCACGGCGCACTCCTGATCCAACTATGATGTATATCGTTATACATTTTCATAACTGCGGACCACCCACAGGCCCCAGTTTTTTTTTGGGCATTGGACGCCGAGTTTCGCCTTCGAATAAACGATCATTGAATAATAATAGGTATACCGTATATACCTATAATATACTATCGTATTATTGGTAAGAATATTCAAGGTAATATAATATATCTAAGTATTTATAAGACTTAGCTGCAGTGCTCAGTTGGAAGGACCCTTCTGTTTTTTCTGTTAAAACTTAAAACCCTACAGAAAGACCCCCTGCATTCCCGTTGCTGATGATTGACGCCGCACAGAGTAAAGGTACAGCCCGCGTGGTTTTCGGAATCAGTCGCAAGTACAAAGTATCAAAAGTCACTATTTGGGGACATAAACCTTCCGACGTGGCTGAATGGGACCGGCTTAGATACCCCATCACCGAACAGGTGTGATGCGGGACTGAGCGAACTGAATCGTACGGACCGGTGGCAAAGGGCATGCGTCTTGCCTTGCATAGTTCTACGTGAAACCAGCTCCGTTACAAGTGACAGAATATAATTCATATTAGTAATTCGCTCTATAAACATCTAATATCCATTGTGCGTTAAATTTTGCATTTTTGGTGTCTGTGTTTTTAACCTCTCTCACTACATCAATATTTAACGGAATAACGACTGCAGTTTACGTCTTAACCAATGAAAATTTTCATTTTTGCAAATAACTATTAACTTTTTGTCACATGTTTATCCTACTAATATTATAAACGCGAAAGTTTGTTTCTTTGTTACTCTTTCAGGTAAAAACTACTGAATGGATTTTAATGAAAATTTACAAATATATAGCTTATATACATCAGAATAACACATAGGCTATAAATCCCCCCCTGGGTCCAATTAGGGTATGTGCTCAAACGGGGGTGGACATTTTTGTTTATAAATGGTTGCCATGGGTTTTAAAACTATTATAATAAATGATTATTGGTTGCCGTGAAATCAGTGTATTCATCAATGCATTTAATATTTTTGTACGCTGTGTTTTGATATTATATGTATCACAATAAATTACGTAAATATTGAGCTTATTATACTCACATATAAATTACGTACATAAAACAATCACCATGCCACGTATTCATGG
>WHPZ01578926.1:0-18353 GCA_016617965.1 Macrosiphum rosae | reverse complement strand
TATATTATTTTACTAGCTGTGCGTTATCTATACATGATTAGGTACTTACCTACCTATTTATTATGAACAGTGAACACCTATATTTTTTGTCGATACGCATGGATAGAACCATAATATAATATATTATAGTATTATAATTATATTATTATAAACAATTACAATGAAAAATAGCCACTGAGATTTTTATAATTTCACACGTTTTCAATACACATCTTGATGATTTATTTCAATTAACTTTAGCTGATTGAATACTTTAGGTTAAACCTTATTTTTATTCAAGTAAAATCAAATTATGAGGATTATTGTATAAATTGTCAAGCATTATGTACTTACTTTAAAACTAAAGATTTTAAGTATTGAAAACAGATTTTAACATATTTAGTAGGTATATAATTTGTTGAAGATAATCTTACGAATAACTTTTTCCTCCACATATTTATCTGAAGAACTTTCATCTATGGTTGCCGAATGAAGAAAGATGTATAAAAAGTGTTTACATTTTTAAAAGTCAAATTTTGATAATTCAGTTAGTGAATGGCCAGATTTGTTTAAAAGTTGTTAGTAGGATTTAAATAAGATAAGACGAGGAATCCAAACTTGTTTTAAAAATCAATAATGTGTAATCTAGATCAATATTACATAATTCAATAAGTATAATAGCACGCATGTTGAATTAAAATGTTTAGATACCTATTAAATAAAAGTTCACTTAGAATACATACAATCGTAATTTTTAAATCTTACCACTGGGTGGCAATAACCAAAATATTATGTCTTCACAATGAGAAATAAGATAAAATGCATGTTTGAAATTCAGACTTTGAGTATGATATATATTTTAGCCGACAGCCTTATATAGGTGGGTGCGTACCTATACAATTTATTATTATTTTCCGCTCGGATGTGTGAAATTAGTAAATATAGGCTTAGTGACGCATAAAAATAATATCCAACTCACAAGACCCATAATAATCTCTTATTTTAAGCACAATGTTTATGAAATTATAGTATTTTTTATCAATATATAGTAGACATTATATAATATTTTTTACAGTTTTTGTTACATGTAGATTATACAACATACACATTATTATAATGAATATAATGATTGAAAATCGGAATGAGAATGATTATGTTGTTTTTATCATTATTTTTCAAAGTCTGAGTATAATGTGTATACATTATACTGTGGTTTATGTTTGTACATCAAGATTAAAAGTATACAAAGAACATCTGGAATAATAATATATACGAGGTGTATATATTATGTCTCGAAAAGTACTTAATTTACATAAATATAGTGATTATTCTTGGCATCCATGGATCAATCGTCCTAATTGTACAGATTTGAAATTAAGAGTTTACGAAGAATGATTAGTAGGACATATAGTCAGTACTCGTTTCATAATATATATAGGTATACTAGGTATTAATGTATTATATTATACTGATTATTGATTATCGGAATCCAGCTACAATATATATTAGAATGTATTGATATCAATTCTTACATCGGACCAGTGATTATAAATAATATATAATATATAATACATTTATAATCAATGATCGGACCTATTGGACCAATGTCCAATCTACAATACCGTAATATTATAAAATAAAGCTCAATTAGAAATAATAGTAATACAATGAAACTAAAAGATAAAAAGAATAATAACACAACTCTTATATGTATGTAGATAGACGCAATGAGATTAGCCAGAACAGATTTTAAGTAATTATTAATACAAATATATTAGGTAAAATATATGTATAAATAATGAGTGTTTTAAACAGAAATTGGTTGTTAATAATTAGAAAGTGTTAAATTAAAAAATTATTTAAGACCTAAAAGGTTTTTAAACTGAATTTATTGTTTTTCTGATTTTCAATGTGTAACATTAGTAAAATTATATGTAAAACGTGTAAATCTACAATGTAATAACAGAAGTCGAGAGTATAGGTATACTTATCCATCTAATAATCATATTTTATGATAATTTTTTCTGTAACATATAAAGTATATACAATCATTTTTAAATCATTACACACATTTAGAGTATCATTTTAATATAGGTAGGTAGCTACAATAATATTTGCATTTTTATCGATCAAATAAATCACAGAAATAGTTTATTGTATAGGTATATAGGCGGTATAGTAGGTATGATATACATATAAATATGTATATATATATGACGTTTTTGACGTTAAATTATTAATCACAAGATATAGTCTATCGAGTATCGATACTCTGATCACGATAGGAGTTCTTAAAACGTTTTAGGAGAGGTTTTTAAAAAATAATTTTTTTTTCAATTACTTTATAAAGTATAGATATAATATAACAGACTAAATGCGTATATAGATATAACCTAACCTGTGGGCTGTACGAGTCACTGCGAGAAATGAAAAATTACCGAATATTTAGATACACGAGCACATCCCGCATGTCGTATAGAAATAATTTACGTTTAATTGGGTGAATTGCAAAAGATGTACGTTCAGTTAACTGAGAACAAAATATCCGACAACTATAACAGTTGAAATGTAAGATAACTGTAATAAACAAACATTTAAAATATAAACTATACAGTATTTGGCTATATAAAATATTAAATGTAAATTGTTTTGAAATTCTAAATTTTTAGACTTCCCGAAAAAATATTTACTTAAAAAAAAAATAATAATAATAAAGAACCGTCAGGGGAACCAAATTATTCCGATATATTATAGGGGTTGTCGGATTGAATAATCTTGGGTCATCAATCATCATCGCATTTATATACGCGTATTTCTAACATTCACGAAAAAGTGTCGAATCATACTTCCACTAGTCTCACAATAGTTTTTACGTTAGTTCCCGCATGTATCAATAACCCTTCAATCATAGGGAGCACGGAATTCTGACATTTATACTTGATGACATTATGAACAATGAATGATCAACGACGTACTTCCGGAAAAAGAAAAAAACTGTTCCCCACTAAGAGTTATTATTTTAAGCAATATTTTTGGAGTTTGTCTTACCTTCGTATTATTTATTAACATATTAATATAATTACATAATATACCATTAATTGAATATAATATTTAATCAATGATAGTAAATATTAATACCTATGAATTTCATATCGGATTTATAGCTTTTTATCGCATTAATAAACTAATAACTTATAATCATATTATTAAAATAATATATGCCAAGGGTCTTTAAAGTGATTAAATGGCGTATTTGGCGTTAAATGAGTATAAATATTTTCCAGATAAATATTTTTATAAACCTAAATTAAATTCAATAAAGATAGATTTTTACTATTTTTACTTTTATACTTCCAATTTCTTAATTTTTTCCCTCCTACCAAAACCTATTATTTTGAATGTATCAACTCAATCATTGAGAACTTAACTACCATTTTTATTTATTTTATTCAACAGGTACTTGGGTACTTCCTATATAATACATTAATACCTGCGGTGGTGAAATGTGTTACACTACTATAACTCAGTACTTACTACCATTAACATTATACTTTTAGAGTAGTATTTATACTCCATAAAGTTATAATCTTATAACGTACATATATCATAAGGTATAATAATAGCAAACATTTTTTTCAAACATTTCGTTTCGACCTGTGACCTATGCATGGCGCATGCAAACGTGTTGTTATGCCAATAACCCAAGTAACACAAGTAACCGGTTCTATTATATTTTACTGCAGTACAGTGACTTATGTTACTTAACTGGTGTTGGCTATTTGTAATTTGTATACATTATATTATTATACCATGGTAACATTTACTGGCGTCGTACTACTGCTCGGTATACTCATATATCTTCATTCTTCATAGTTTCACAGATTTTTAGTTTTTACCATAAACTCTTAAATTGAACGGATATTATACCTGTGAAATAACCACTCTATATTTTAGTTTTCGACACGTTAAAGTTTAACAGTTAAACTATGTTAATTGACTACGTATAACTAAGTTATTTTATTAATGAGAGTATATTATTAATTATAGCTATTGGGTACGGGTCAAAATCCTGACGATTCTATCATCGTCATCGAACATTACAATTTATAATAAAAAAAACCTAAGCAATATTATGAGCGTCTTACGCTTAAAAAACCTAAGATGAGCTTAGAACCACATCACGGGAACCAATCGGGCCAATTATTGACATTTTATGTCTTTGCTTTGGCACATAGAATCGAAAAACGTTACTTTATTTATTTATTTATTTATTTATCTATTTGTTTATAAATGGTTGCCATGGGTTTTAAAACTATTATAATAATAATTATTGGTTGCCGTGAAATCAGTGTATTCGAAATAGAAAAACGTTACGTTACATCAATCACCTTGGTAACCATAAACACTAATTACAGGAACTGGAACCTTTATGATTTTATAGGTTTGGGTTTAGGTTTCGGTTCTCAAAAATCCAAAACTTCGTTTCCAGTTCTGGTCTCGGTTTTAAAAAATATCAAATATATTTGACTTGCTTTTTATTTTATTTTTATCAATTAAGTACTGAATAAAAAAAATTAACATATTAAGAACCTCTATTTAATGGCATATATTAATTGTAATTGAGTGTACTTATTTCAGAGTTTAGGTAATATAATATCATTAACAAGTATTCAAAATTGTACTAATTTATTTCATCACCTCTCATCGTAGTATCGTACCTATGATAAAATTAATATATCATAGAGACAACTAAATATAAATACATTTAAGTAAAGTTGAGCGTAATAATAATTGATTTCTAATTATTAGACATACAACTGGAATCATAATGAATGTTAGATAATATTATAATAATTATGTATCAATATCAATAAGTTAGTCCTATACTATGGCCGCATTACCCGACTTCATCTAAGTTAAAATTAATCTATCTTTCAATCGTTTTCTGTTTAGTTTCAGTTGACATATATATATATATATAAACACAATTGTCAATCACAATAATAACTTTTATGATTATTTCCACTTCTTAATTATGGTCATAATATGACATATTTTAGATGTAAACACAAACAACTGGAGACAGATTGAACGAATATAATGTGCTGTATATGCTTGGTTTTGGCGGCAATAATATAGATATCATATTATATTATATTGTATATACCTATAGTGCTCGTAAAACATTGGGTAGGACGTTCTGAACACGATCGTATTTTGTTGGGTATCCCGCGTATAATACATATAATATAAATATATAATATAACAGTTAAAAACAGATTTATTTTACTGGCGTGACACACGAATATCGTCATTTGGATTTCATAAAATATATATGATATTTTTTTTGCTATTGGACGATTTTGGATCGAGTTTTCACAAGAACAAAAAAAAAAACCGGTTATTGTTGTAGATCATCGCAGTACCTACGTAACGAATTTTCGATAAAACGCACTAAATATAATAATATGCGTCAATAAATCATCGAGTACGATCCTTATAACAATAATAATTATATATAATATACTCGTCGTTGATCGTGTTCGCTAAAGTTAAACTGTTCTGCCAAAACCAAAATCATAAAATAGTTAGATGTGAAAAAAATAAACAACATAATTTATTATATTATATGCGTACGACGTGACGAAAGAATAGTTTACGTACCTACCCGTGGTACCGTTAAATAATAAATTGTGCCATTTTTTTTTACATTTTTGATCCATTCGAGACTATAATTTGGTTAGAATTAATCATCATACTTGACAGAAGATTAACAAAACAAAAGCGTTTGTTGAATCGTGTAGACGTTGCTATAGTAGTATAGTACCTATATCGTATAGTATACTGGGATTAACTTATCCGTTAGACTTTTATCCGTTGGATATTTAGATCTTGGGAATTTCGACTTGAATATTTTAGTACGGGATGTTTTAACCTATATATTATTCTTATGTAGATATAACATGTATCATAAATGTATAATACATAATATTACATATTAATAATATACGTATCAAATTATTAAAAATGTATTATTTAATAGATTAACAAAACAATAAAATTGTTTTTTTAATTATCTCTTAAAATAGTATTCGCCATATAAGTAAGCAATTTAGTAAGTAAGTAGATAATAAGTATTAATAAGACGTTTACTATTAATGATAGAGCTCCATACGCTCATTTAACTAAATAACTATTGCAATAATTAGTGTACCTAAATATTGTAATAAATTGTACTATTTAGTTCAGTACACTATAATATATAATATAGTCAATACTGTACATCGTACTCGGACGCGTATTTAAGGATGCTACTCCAGACTGGCCAGTAACTTCAGGCTAGTTCATCTATAATTACATTCAAATAAAATGTCTTGTACCTATATAAAGTAAACTTCAGTTATAACCGAAATATATATGCTCAACGTTGCTCACAGCTGTCCTGCTATAAAATATATGAATAACTTTTATATTTAGTTTAAGTTTGAATAACAATTCATCAAAACTTTTGATAGACATCAGGAAATATATTTGAAAATTTGAAAATTGCTTCACCTTCCATGAGTTTCAGAAACGCGATAGAAACGAACGTTTTAAAGACACGATTTAATTTTTAAACTATTTATTATTTTTTTTTTTTTTTTTTTTTTTTTTAAATAGTAACCAGTGAAAATGTATTTTTAATCTTTTTTTCGATCGTTTGTCCACGTATATAAAAATATATATTTACCTAATAATTAGCAGGTTGAGGTTTTGGTTCTCAACTATATTTTGATGACAGCCAACAATGATTTTAAAATTTTGTTTTCTATTGCCATGATATATACAATTTGAATTAATATATTTTTGATATTTTGTGGTTATACTTAAATATGTCTTAGAAATAATAATGAAATTAGGTTTTTGCTATTCATTATTAATTCATATCAAAATATTGTGCAGAATCTGAAAATAATAAATTTAATGACAAAAAACCGATAAATGAGAACCAATATTGGGTGGTATCAGTTAAAGGAAATTATTATATATTTAGTGAGACCCAAATGTGGTTGGCAATGTAAAAAAATTCACTGAGAATTAAATTTGGGTCTCATGGCAATATTGGAAAAAACTATAAAAACCCACACGCGGCTCAACCTGTTAATAATAAACACACAAATAATATACCGAGCCTCCCCGCGCACTGCTCTATATATACATATAATATATGGATATTATAATATAATTTTGAGTTTCACCGCTGAAAATTGGCGATTGCCGCCGCGGCGCACAAGAATTGGTTGGTGTTAAATAGCTAGGCCGGAAACAGAATCTATTAATAATAATCAGCCAGTGCCCATTGTCGCTGTTCCAGGACGTTGCAGCAACACGTGTTGATGATCTCTCGTGCGAGCGCCTAGATCGGTCCACATTGATTGTTGTACGCATTTTTAGGACTGCGTTCTATGTATTAATATATATAAATATGTTTATATACATTATAATGCACACAGTGCTTCAGTGTTTTGAGTTTTCCGTTCAAACGTTGAGAACGATCTCATGTTACCGAGTGCAATCGAACACCTATTTTCCGTTTGGTGAATATTTAAGGACGTTAGTGCCATCTTGTTATTTAATAGTAAACACAATTTTCCAATACTAAATTATAAATATACCCGTATTTTCGTGCCCCAAAACCCCAATGTTGATATTATTTCACACGATTTATGAGATTTTCGGGTGCTGGTGTCACACTGCGCCATTATACGACCGTCGTAGGGGGATCTCAAAAATCGTATACGACCATATAGACGCACTTCCTGGTTAAGTTAAATATAGTGCTAACACAATTCATGTTCCCCCAGCAATAAACACTTCTATAAAACAGTAGCACCCTGCAGCCAATATACCTATGTGTATCAAATGTCTATTTTGAATTTTGAGGATTTAATTCGTCTTAAGTATCTCCCTAGAAATACATGCGTATTGTGTTTCGATGTAATGACGATTTAAAAATTTTTTATAAGTTAATTAACTTAAGCTACTGTATAAGTACCTTCAAAAGTACCTATTCCGTTTTCAGTTTCGCAAAACTCAAAATAGTTTTTCGATTGCACTCACTAACATATTGAGATTGTTCTGAACGTTTGTACGGAAAACATATTGTCTGACTGTAACTACGTATTGGTGAAAACGGCCCAGTATAGTGTTTCACCTGTACAACTGTAGGATTGTAGGAATACGATATTACTATAATATGAATATTATGTATTACTACCAAAACTAATAAATAATAATAAGAACAACAATAATAATAATGATAATAGTATTAGGTACATCATAATATTGTAAATTATAATACATAGTACATAGTATAAGTCTACTCTTATAAATTGTAATGTCGGTGGCAGCCGTATTATAATATATTATCATTTATGAACGTATGAGCTGGAAGTTAATTTTGTTGGCCGGTCCGAGCATCACGACCAAAAACATTTTGTTTAACGGTAAACTCCCGCTGATAATTGGTAATTTTCTGACAAGTTAAGTTTTTAATATCGGTATGTCGATTTAAAAATGAAACGAAACAAAAATTCGATGTATTAAACATTTAAACAGCGGCTATTAAACCCATTAAAAACCACCGGTGAGACGTCTTCTCTTAATAGGTATAATAGAACACTTGATATAAAAATGAAAGATGACGACGACATTTTGAGGACATCTCATATTGTATAGGTAGATATTATAGGTTTTCACTATACGCGTTAAATATATTTAATTTTTTTCATGATATTTCATTTTTTAAATTCGTTTAAATATATAATATATTTTTTTAACCGGTGTAACTTTTTGTTACCATAATAATTCGAAAAAAAATAATATTATTTAGGTATACCTAAATTTACCTACCTTTCAAAACGTCGTTATATTTCTAGTTTAATGATGGGCGTGCTTTGTCTCTATCATTGCTCTAAAAACTTGCATTGTTATATAGCCGATTATTACAGAGGTGGCGTCAACGCTTGTTTGTGTCCCGAAAAATATCGGTGCGGTGAGAGTGTGAGACCAATAGTCCAATAAATCACGATAATAATAAATAATAATATTAACTCTATATGTTCATCGTTCGTGCGCGTTTAACTTTATGCTCATTATAATGTTAAAAGTACGAAAACGCGGTACTTATATGTATAATAATATAAAGTTATATTTTACGCACTATCTAAATATATATTATATATTGGTATGTTATTATTTATTATCGTAATCGTTTATATAAAAAATAATATATATACGCGCCGGAATAGGTATGTATCACATTTATCATAATATTAACATGTGTGCATAACACACTCTCTCGTCGGATAAATGAGACGTCGGATGAAAATCGGCAGACCGTGTAAATATAATATAATATATATTATATTGTTATTTATTATATTATTATATCGTTATGGGTGTACGTGGAAAATAATATTATTATCTTAGCTCGGAGGGTTTACTCAACGCGCCAGAGTGCCGGACTATATTATATGCGTTATGTATAAAATATTATAATACATAATATTATGTATATAATACCTAATATTACAATATGATATGGGCTGATTAGTGCGCGAGAACGCGTCTATATTATATATATCGTATAAACGTTCCAGATCGGATGCTGTTCGCCGGGTCTTGTGTATAATTTATTAACGACCGGTTACGTGCTCGTTCCGATACGTTTTTCACGTCCGCAGGACCCGAGGCGATCGCTTAAAAAAAAATAAGTACACAAAAACGGATCGTGTCCTTTCCGTCCCGCCATGTACATACGTGAATATAATATAGGTTATAGGTATAATGGTTTAGGTATGAGCTGTTGTTTCGATGTCGTCGCGAGTATCTCGGAGGTGGTGTTATTGTTGAGCTGTCGCCGAATATTGGTTCTCAAGTTGTAATATATCATACCCCGCTGACCAAATTTTGGCCGCTGACTGCTGAGCCGTACCTATAATATTTAGTTTCTGCTTGAAGTTTTTAAATGTGTTGTTAAAGTAAACTGTAAGTTTGACTTTAAACAAATTATTTGAAATATGAAATCACGAATATACGCAATTCGTAAATTGTAATATATTCAAAATTTCAAAATGTATATATTTTTAAATTAATCATTTGATATAAAATGGATAATAATATTAAAATAATATTTATAAAACAATTATTTTTTAACTATTATTGTTTTTAATGAAATTATAATATGAATATAATAATATCATCTATGGCATACGCAGTCCTAACTGGACTCAATACAAGAAAAACAAGTAAAAACGACAGATTACCTTTATATGACGTTCCCTATATTATAACCTAAGTATCTAAATAATCATATAATTTATAAAACTGATCGTTGCGATTCAGAACCGTGGAAAGAACTCTAATTAAATGAAAACAATTTGCATATAACAACACGGAAGGAATAAAAACGTGTTTGTTGTGTGCCTCATCGTATCTTGGTTAACGATTTAGTGTTAAGTAGTTTGTTAATTCAAACAAAGGTCCTTTTTATTTTACATAGTATATAATATATATAGATAGACAATATACATAGGTACTATATTTAACAGTGCCTATTAGAGACGATACATATAGTAGAGGTTATATTTTGATGTGTTAAGTTTTTTTTTTTTGTCGCTTTTCAAGTTTTCGTTTACGTATTTATTTTTATTTTTATTTTTATTTCAAACCACAAGTCAAAACACACATAACGATACATTATTATTCTTATCTTCAATCTCGATTTGTGGCTATTATAATATTGTACGGTTAAACGATTCGAAACGATAATTAGATGAAGTAATTATAAATATATAATACTATTATACCCTCCGGGGGAGATTCTGTACCTATATAATACACGCACTCTAGGTACACTCTTGTATACCTACTACCGGTGGCGCCACTCTTTTGCTTTTGGCAAACACTATATAAATTATAATATTATATCATGTATATATAGGTATAGTAAACCATTTAATAATTAGATTGCCGTGGCACTGTGGCAGAAAGGAAGCTAAAAATAAAAGTGTGATGCTGTAAAAAGTGTATATTATTATATTATATACTTTGAATCGTTATTAATGTGTAAGATATTTAGATGAATACAATTTATTGGCAGATTATGCAGGGACTTTATTAACATTAAAATAAAACAATAACATGGTTTGTGTTACACAAATAATAAGCGTTATTATGACGTGAGTATACTATATACGCTGCAAGATCCGGCACTACAGATAAAATAAGTGATAAATTTAATTTTTATAAAATAACGTTGCGTTACCTCCGCAAAAACTGTGAAAGATCTAGAATGGCAAAAATAGCTCCAGTCGGTAGAATATAATATGTTCTACGGTTGCCTAAAAATAAAAATACTTAAACACGCATTTACATTTAAATTAATTAACATCCTTCTGACGATCTCGGGCCTCTGCCACTATTATACAGGGGAATTCACCAAACATGCACATTGCTCATATCCACAATTTTATTCTATAACTTATGCGCTAATTCAAATTTTTATTTTTGGAAATTTTTCAGCATCCCTAATAATAATATGTTTTCAAACACAACGATTTTTCATACCATTCGAGGAGTGTTCTGTCTTTCTTTTTTACATTATATGTATCTAAATTCTAAAAAAAAAAAAAAAATGAATATCTTTTGAAATAACCTACTTATGGGAGTATGCATAGTCAATTTACATGTCTTATTATACTCTTGTGTTACACACAAATAGACTATGCATACGGACATTAGTGTATTAAGGATAATAGGCTCATGGTATGTAGGTTTAAACTTTAAACATTAAATATATGTGAGCTATAATGATTTTAATATTCATATTCTATTAAAGTATTTAAAAATTTCTGTGTAGGTATGATAAGTACTATATACGAAATACCAAATATAATATAGATACATTTTATATTAGTGTAAAACCATTATTAATAAGAATTAAAGACTGTTATTTGTATTATATTATTAAATACTAGTATACTACACACATTCATTATAATATCTCAGGAACTATACTCGTTCAAATTTTGATAATTTTAAAATCTTCTTTGTAGGTACGAGATTAGTAATTATAGAACGTCACGATGATGTTACTATTACCATCGAACTGCTTTATAAAACCACTGTTTGGATTTAAATCATAGTACATGTACATAATTAAATAAAACTATTTATGTTTTCTTTCGTGGTTTTCGATTTGTTTTCGTTCACGTTAATAGAGCTGTATAGCCGTAATATAGGTATTCAATAATTGTAATGTGAGGTAGGCAATCGATGATGATCCACTTGAAGTCTGTTGCTTATACTTTTTACGATAACGACGCGATCGCAATATGTGAGTTATTTTTATTCACTATTTTTTAGTTTAATAAAGTCCATATTTTTTATCTGGAACCTATATGCACTAGCTATAAAGTGTTATATGATGTCATCTTAGTGATTTTCATTTTAACACTATTTCAATGAAATAATATTTGAAAAATTATATGAGAAGTAATAAAGTAAAAAGGGTGGGGAACTGTGTAAAAAAGGGGTTGATAGAAATAGAAGATAAGTATAAACTACTGCGGTAGGTTGTCCAAAACCAGCGATCAGAACTTGAGTAAACTTCAGTAAAAGGTGGGCGTGTAAAAAAATATTTTTTTGTTTTTATAATTACATAGGACGGGTGGTGGAGCCCTTGTAAAAGGCAACGGTTTTGTTTGTATAAGTAGCAGAGTACTATATTATACTAATAATAATATACACGATGCGTAGATAGACTCGTTTTTTATCTCTCATTCTTAAAAGGATATTTTTCCGTTTTCGTGTAGTATAACTTCGGAAAAGTAAAAAAACGATTCGAAATCACGGAACGACGAAAAGCAATTAAAAAAACGTGCGAGTAATGGACGTCGTCGCGATGTCGGGTCATCTCCATGCCAACGTCCCATCGCAGTATTTGTTATAGGTATCGTAGAATATAGTGTATATAGCATACAATAATATCTTTTTAATGTCGTAATAAACGCGTATACAATTATAATAATATATTATACACACTTGATATATAATATATAAATAACACCGCGAGTCCGGATTCAATATAACGATAATTCCATCGGTGTTCGTGATTTCAAACCACTCCTTCTGAAGTCGAGTCTGCGGCGTTTTCGTCTGGCGCTATATTCTACGACCAAGTCCACACTTGCACGGGAGGCCTAAGATATTCATAATATTAATTTATAGTACTTGATATATAATGCACGCGTGTGTAAATATTGAAATGCAATAGGTACATAATATGAGTATACCTATATACATATATACCTATAATCTATAATAATTGCCGTCCTTTATAATATATCAAGAACTCTGTCCAGCGGTGGGGCGGGGGTGTGTGACGGTTATGTTGATGCGTTTTGTGGTCCGTCTAAATTTTGAAACACGAAAAAAAAAACCAGTCGCAATAAAAACAAATATATAATATATGAGCAGTCTCCGTATAATATAGGTATTATTATAGTACGTGTTTCGTATATTATTCTGTGTGTCCGCGAAAACACGGTACGCTGTATATAATTAAATTACCAATATTACTCAGTAACCTATACGTGTTTTTGAATTCTGTTTGCAGGACGTGCAACTAGACTATTGGATCATCAATCTCCCACAGACAGAATTCTAAAATATGTATAGAGTATACTGAGTAATGCAGGTAACCTAGACCCGAGTTGTAGTCTATAGAGTGTACCTACCCAGTTTTTCCGACCGTTTTAATTCTGAAATTCTTTGGGTTCCGGCCTCATGTTGGGAAACAATAATATTGACTAAAAAGTAAAAATAAATATATTTTCCAAATCGAACTAGTAGCTGTAAATATTTTAAAAACTGAATTATCAATTTCTATCGAGTATAATAATATATATTATTATGTATCATAAATTTGATCGAATTTAAATTGTATCGGTAAGGGACGTGAAAAATGCAATGAGACAATGGCTTAACCAGGATTAATAATTGAAGGAAAGGGAAGCCTTTTTTTACTGTTAAAAAGGTTGAAAATGTAATACGTACAAGGTTATTCTTATATATATTGTTCAAATATCATTTCAAAATTAACTAATACTCAAAGGAACAATTTTTTGTAGGAATTTTAAATTAATATATTTCTACAAAACTGAATATTTAAACGAAATACTTATAAAAGTTTTTAATTATTTTCTTGTAATTTAAAAAAAATATTAGTCGTAGAGAACTGAAACTTCCTCCATTAGTCCATTATCCATACCATAATGTATACAGTATAGATTCATATTATATTATTATTTTCTATGTGCATACCTACTAAAGTTTTCATTATATTTAAACTAATTTTTAAAAATGTATACCACTATACATTTATAATGATACGTTGGTATTTACTTATAATCATAGCCTTGGACAGATTTTAATATCAGGTGTACCTATCACACAGTTACTGAAGTTTAAAACACTCCAAAATACCATTCAAAAATAATTGTTACATAGTTCAGAACAGTGTTAGCCTTAGGAACAACATTAGGCTCGCAGAGCACATGCATTCATGTAGGCCTATGGGATACTTTATTAGTCTATAATATATAATACCTCCTCTAGTCTTTTACGATAAATTATCATTTAAAAACAGTATCAATCGTACTTATATTGTTTATGGAAAAACATGTTCAATGATATTTTAAGTTAACCTTTAAGGATTTAAGCCATAATCCGCTGCAGCTATGGTCTTTGTAGTAATAAAAAAGAATATTTAGGTGCCAGGTGGTATTTCTATAAAGAATACCTAGCAACACCCATAAACAAGGGTTTGCTTATATAATTTACACTTTACAGCTTATAAGTTAACTATAATATTAAATGATTTAATATCATAAATATTTATTATTACAAGGTAGTTAATATTAGTTAACCTACACGTACCTATTAATTGTATTTTATATTATATTTTTTGCTATTTTTATTCTTTATTTTTTGTTTAAATATTCAATATTTAGTTCCACAATGGATAATCTCTTATACAACATCTATAATAACTATAAATGTACTATTTACCCCTTAGGGGTGTTAAAATTTTAAATAATACCTAAATTAAATAAATAAATAAATAATGTATGCGATTTATTTTATTAAAAAATAGTTCAAGTTCAACCTATAACCTTATTGCTAATAGAATTTAATGAATTTAACATACCTTATTTGTTCAAATTATATTTCGTCCGTCATTCGTAGGTTTTAGGAATACCAAAATGTAAAAATATATTAACTAATAATATAATTATTGTATGGAATCACATATCGTCATATCTTCGATGTTATGAATAACAAAATACACCTCATATGAACGCTAATTGTATGTTCAAATGTTCGATTAAAAATAGTGATTAATAAAATATCATTAGGTATAGTAAACAAACAAAACAAAATGAATCACTAGACAAAAAAAAAAATGAAGATTAGGTATATCGAAACTATGCGAAATTTTGGTTTTTTAAAACACCCAAGTAAGCCAAAGGTATAGTACCCCAGAGCCTTCTGCAGGTTAGGTGAAAATCAAGTATTTTTAAAAACGCTCAAATTATACACACAACGATGAGCGGTATCCGATAGTACCTAGCCGAAACGCGTACCTATATTATTATAATTTATCGTAGATGCAGTTGAAAAAGAGTTTAAAAGAATCGATTCGGCCGGTCGGTGGCATATTATTATTATAATAATATTATGTATATACTAGACCACCGAGCACACTGAGCATATGCGTATAAACATCATGATATGCCTGATGTATATATATATGTATATTATATGTATAATGATTAATAATAATATTACGTAGGTATATAATATAATATATCGTATTTCCGTGCTCGCGCACAACGCGTTATTAATTACCGTGTACAAACCCGGGCTCACGTTGCTGACGTGCGGTGCACATAATATTATCATTAAGATGGCTCTACATAATAGTAACCATAGTAAAAATATATGATAATATTATTTACGGGTCGGCGTGTAATAATTATTAGTAAAATATAACGTCGTGACGGGAGAGGGACCGCCGCTTCGGAAGACCGTCCGTCGTCGCGGACGACTGTATCGTGACTACAACAGCTGCGACGACGATATTTTAATATTAAGTAATCATTCTAAAGCGTACCGCCGAATAATATTGTATGATAATAGTACATAATATTATTATAATGCATATTATATTATTGTTATAATATTATGTATATCGCATACGGCTGGCCGCGGTCCAACGTCTGCGGGTCCACCGCGGGCTACTAAAGGTCCGCTGCTCATCCGCCGAAAAGATACAAATCAAACAATTAAAGACAAACGAATATCATCCGTACGAGCACACGCGATCGTACATAATAATACTAATATGATATTATGGCCGACGTGTATGTATGATAATATGCATATCGGCGGCCTCCGATCGTCGTCAAACGCGACGACGAACATTATTGTATATTATGCAAGTTTAATATATACCTCGTTTATTATACCTCGGCCCGGGGACCACGTGCACGCCACATGTGTGTATGTGTTTCGCTCGTACAGCGATAAACACCGGAGTAACCACAATGGACCGCGAGTGAGAACGAGATCCGTACACGTGTAGTACACCTCCGACTTAATCGATTTTCTCCTCCCAGCAGTCACAAACTCCCAACGCAGTGAACGAATCATACGCGTTTCGCAGTTTCGTCTTAATATAATGCACGCATAATATTATAATATAATACATAGGTAGGTTAGGCAATATTATTATATGCGATGCGTGTTTATAATATTGTATAGGTAGTTTTTTTTCCTCAATCGGCTATACTCTAGACGACGGACGAATAGTTTTTCGCCACTTTTTTTAGTAGAAACCTGATAAAATTTGACCAAAATTAGTATTAAGTTACTATATAGGTACCTATTCAAGCGCATGTAGTCGATAATCTGTAAGTCATAGTAGGCAGCTGTAGGCTATAGCCTTATATAGCCAGTGTGCCACGACTTATAATAACTAATGATAATTTTCCACGATGGAAAAAAGTTTAGTGCCATCGTACACTAGTGATCTGACCATTGTAGACGAATAAATCCAAGCCGACACACACCGCGGATGTATACGTATAGGTATAAGTATACAACCTAACCTAACTTATATAATATTATATTCAATGCGAGTGCCACACAAAATAGATCTAGGTATATAAGTTTGTGTTTGGCCGCAACAGTCGAGGGAAACTCGTATTGAGTTTCTTAACTTTTCAACTAGCTGTTATAGCTGCTGTTATTAACTTATAAGTCAATAACATCGTAGGTACAGTAGAATTTTGTAAATATGTTATTTTTTATAAAACAAAATTCTTGAAAAAATATATCTTGCTTTGGAATATGAAATAAAAAATATATTAAGTTGCCGTTCAAAAAAGTAATAAACTTAAAAAGAATTAAGATAAAAAAATATTGTTTTTTATTTCAAAAATGTTTGTGAATTGTGATGAATTCAAATTATGTGAAAAAATATACTTCTTTAATACTTTTTGAGATAGCTACTAGGTAGCTATATTGACTACTGAGACATGACTTCACGTTTATGTTTATTAATTACTTATAAAATAATTACTTTTTGGCATTTACCATTTCACCCTATAAGTATACTAGAAGTTATAACACAATAACAGGTATGAAAACATTAAACAATCATTTATTCAGTAATAATATTTTGTTTATTTCCATAAACTTAATATAGTTTTGTAAGTTTTTGATAATTTGATCAAACTGCTGAAATGTAGTAGGTACTCGAAACTATAATGATTAATGTATACATTTTTCATTGCTTCAGCCGTTCTTCCAATTCTATGACTGCAGCGAGTAGGACTTCTTCCATAAAGTCCGATAATGACAACAATTGTATACGTAGTACCAAAAAACAAAAAAAAACAAAGATTTACTCGTATGTAAATGGAAACATCAGAGTGATTAAATCATTTACCGGAAGCCCGAAGGACTTCCAACACTCTACGTGCCCCGCAACAATATCTGCTAGACGGGCTGACGCTCCGGACCTCCACTGAAATTGATTGAAATAAAATTTTTAAAAAAAATTACAAAATATAAGGAAAATGTGTAACACGTTGTCGTTCACAAATTTTATACCGGAAGTAATTCGGGCTTCCGTTTTCCACGCATCGATTTGTATTTAAGTACTGGACAATCGACTGCAGGACCGAGTGCATATAATATAGTTATAGTGTGCCAGTTACATGTAGAACCACGTGTATATGTTAGACCTACTAAAAAATATGCAC